>BQNB010107325.1:0-23194 GCA_026074375.1 Tanacetum coccineum | reverse complement strand
GTGTGTTTTAAACTTGTTCTTTATATTGTTTATATATATTTGTTTAAAACTTACTTTGTTGCTATGGAATCTGATTAGTTAAAGTTGATAAACCTTATATCAGATTCCAAGGGACTAACATCAACTCGTGTAACGAGACCTTAGGTGTTCGAATCCCTTTTCTCTTTGGTTCGTGGGTGTGAGCTATTAGAGGTACTCTCGTTTGAGTACTTGCCTCCAAGTTCGACCAAGGTTGTCTATGTGTGAGAAATCCAATTTTCTCAAAGGTTAGTATTTTCTTATTTATTTATTTATTTCTTTTAAGTTTCTATTATTTGTTAGGTTAAGATCCTTTAGGGTTTAGTTACCTTCTTGCCCTAGATTAATTGTTGTTTCCGATTTATGTTAATCTAGTTAGGGTATAGAAAACCCATCAATAAGAACTTGACAAACCCAACTCAAAGTTAAGATAGATTAAAAAATATACAATCACAGCCCCTCAACTTATTAACATAAGTTTGAATACAAAGTCAACACATTATTTCAACACCCATCTCAAACTCATATTGCAAACATATCCACCATGTTCAGCCTTAACCAAAACTTCTTATGTTGTGAAATTCTTAAACCCTTGGTAAAGATATGAACTATTGGTTTAGCTTAATTAAGCTTTACAACTTTAATAACACCCGAAGAAACCTTCTCCTTAAACAAATGCACATCAATCTTAAAATGCATAGTTTTCTCAGGGAAAACTAGATTGGAGTGCTATCACAATACAAAGACACTGGTAACAAGCCATACACTTTTAAGTCTTTCAACAAAGTTACAAGCCATATTCCTTCACAAGTAGTAGAGGCTAAACATCTGTACTTAGCTTTAGTTGAAGACCTAGACAAGGTTGCTTGTTTCTTAATCTTTTACGATATCAAATTACCACACAGGAAGACATAAAACCCAGACATAGATATCCTAGAAACCAAACACTTAGCCCAGTCTGCATCAGAATATGCATGCAGACCAAGACTATAACCTCTATAAAACTATATACCAGACCCTGGTGACCGTTTTAAGTTTCTTAGCACTCTCAATGCAGTAGTAATGTGAGACTGCATATGTTGGCTTAAATAATGAACATCATAGGAAATATCAGGTCTAGTAACATTCAAGTAGATCAATTTGCCAACTAACTTTTGTTATTCAGTTACGCTCTTTTGTCTTTTATCTTCTCTATAGAACCGTAGGGGGGTTAATACGGTCTTTTAGACTTCTTCAAAGTTTATTGAAACTTTAAGTCTTAAAGAAACCAAGTGGTGTAGTGATCTACTTAACAATACAACCAATATGTAGATATAGATAGATAGATAAAGAGAGAGAGAGAGAGAGAGAGAGAGAGAGAAAGAGAGAGAGACAAGGATATATACTAGTTTAGGATGGGGGTTATATGATTGATACGTGCAATTGCGAAACCACGACACCTATACTATTACTCTAGTATTATCCTTATGGTGGACTACAAACCGTATTACAACATCGCTCCACCAATATGCACTAAGAACAATGCTCACTAAGAAGAGCTACTCCCAATGGTATTCCGCCCTTGAAAACCACCTATGAAAACCAGTGATTCGACTTACTCCTAAGACCACTAAGATCACTAAGACCACTAAGAACTTCCTCTTGGAAGTATATCGGAACCACTCTAGATCACCCAATGATCTAGGCTTGATTACAAAGACACAAGTCTTCTCTTAAAACCAAATTAAATGATAGTTGTTTGTTTTAATCAAGTCCTAACCTAACCTAGAGACTTGATTTTAATAGAAAGGTTATAAGAAAGAAGACCCTCTACTTATAACACACAAGTGTGGATTAGGTACTTGTGTCTCTCTCTTGCGGAATGATGTGTTCTTCCAAAGATGATAGATAAGAAGATTAGAAGACAAGAAGTGTTAGACTTAGAGGATAAAAGAAGATAAATAAAGAGAAAAAAGAATGGAAAGATGTGAGGAATACAAGATCCAAGGATGGGTATTTATAGGCCAAAACTCCTAAATTGGAAAACCAATTAGAGAATGATACGCTAGGCCATGCGCTAGCGTACACCTATTCCATCAGACTAATGTCTTTGTTTTTTGGGTTTTTGGCGTTTTAAATACCCGTTCTTCCTAAACCCCTAATTGTACTTCATGCTTTGCCCTTTTCATCATTCCTACACTCAAGGTCAACCAACTCAAATAGCCATTTCATAAAAATGTTTAGGAAGTGTTTAAAAGAGATTTTAGGGGTTTTTGTCCAATTTTGAAGAGAAAGGAAATAACCATTGGATAAAGGGCATATAAAGTATTCCTCATATGTACTTGGATGGGTTAGAAACTAACCATGGTTAAGCGAGTGAGTTAGCATGGTTAGGAGAGAAATAATCTGCTAAAGAATATGATTTTCTTTGTGAGAAAGAGTAGATATTCTGAGGGAGAAATTTTGAATTTCAAATTCAAATTATGTTGTTTGAGTGTTAATGAGTTATGAGTGAGTTGGCATGATGTGATTAAAGGAAGCTTATATTTCAAATTCAAAGTTTAAAATTTGAATATTAAGAAAGGTAAGTTGGCAAAGTGTGTAGAGGAAGAATGGTAAAGTGTGTGTGTGTATGTGTGAATTGAATTTCAAATGTGAGAGTGTGTGAGTAAGTATGTAGGAAGTATATGGGATAAACTTTAACTATGTGTATGTGAAATTTAAATTATGATAGTGTGTGAGTAAGTGAGTGAGTGAGTGAGTGAATATGTATAGAGGAAGCTTTGGGTGTGTGTGTAATTTGAAATTCTAATGTGAGTGAGTGAGGAGAATATTTAGATAGGACACATAGGAGCCTTTGTTCAGAATGAGGGAGACAACAAGCGCAAGTGTCACACCCGTCAAAGGCGGAAACACGGGATGCGACGATACTGATCATCACATAAGATACAAGATCATACACTTTACAATTTACAAAGAAAGAAGTTTGGATTTACATTAATTTTACAAGTTAAGTCTTGGCAGTAAATTAAATAAAACCCATCTTGACCCACTCCCCTTGGGTATACATCCTTGATCTTCCAACTTCAATCACATACCTTTTATTGACAAACCTAAAAATGATACTCGAAAACGTCAACAATAATGTTGGTGAGTTCGTAGGTTTGACTTCAAACCAAAAGTTGTGCCAATATCTCAAAAAAGTGGACAATAGTGCAATATGACAGTGAATATATGCAAACAACCCGTGACTTAGCATCCCCGCTAATATGTAACACGACCTACCAATCCCGCTAGTCTATCACCCGGCCCTAGCATTCCTGCTAGTCAGGTAGTAAAATATGTCACTTACGCACCTAAAGGGCCTACCAGCTGGAGTACTATATTAGGGCAGGACCTCACACAAACTAGGGTAGGCATACGCAGCCGATCCAATAATCACACAAATACTGGGATAGGCGTACCCATCCGATCCAAACAAACATGCAACACATATTATTCACATAGCAGTCATAAGCACTTATCTTGTCCCTAAAACAAAACCACATTTTGCAAAGTTCAAACATTAGTTTAAAACACATTTGAGTATCATTTTCCCCCAACGAAAAAAAACAGTAAAAGGTAGGGCTACGAGAACTCACCTCAATAGCAAATAAGGCAAACCGCACAAATCTCAAACTCAAAGCACAAATAATCTCAACGCAAGCGCACAGCAGTACCTGGCCACGACCTAATACTTTATTAATATTTGTACAAAGTTGACTTATTATACAAGTATTCGTCTTTACTCACACCAAAATTCTCAATCCCATTACAAAACCTCTTTCCTTATCACAAAACCTTTACTCTTTATCTCAAAAACCGTTATCTCATAACAAAACCATTATCTTTTACGAAAACCGTTATCTCATAACAAAACTGTAATCTTTTACCAAAACCGTTATTTCATAACGAAACATTTATCCTAAAATATGGTGGTGTGGTAATTACGCAAAACGAATTAATGCACTTGGGCTAAGTGCAACCACGACACCGAATACTCAAAACAAAACCAATGATGAAAACGAAATAATCCGACCAAACTGTCCAAGAAAATCTGACGAGAGATAAGCGGGAGTTCAAAGGTCGAAAATAAACGAATAGATATTTTTTGCAAGTTTAGGGTATAATATATATATATATATAATATAATATATATAATAAATAAAAAAATAATAATAATAATATTATTTTAATATATTTATGTCACTTTATCAGAGCATAACGGGTAGAGTGTAAAATCTTTTATCAACTTTTGGCGTGTCCGTGTTCAATCGTTTACTCTTAACTCTTAATATTTACAAAATCACTCTTTTGTCCTTTAGTCGATTTGACACAAAATAATTATTCCACGTCATCCCAAAATTTCAACAAAATGCCAAAAGTTCACACTCTTAACGTGTTTATCCAAACGTGACAAAATCGTCCAATTTAAATCATTTTCCACTTTCGTGACTATTATAATCCATAGGTTCATTCTTAAAATCCAAACCATTTATTTTTCCCTCTTGGGTCCGAAAGCCCAAAGTTAGCCAACTAACTCTTGTTAAGTCCAACATAGCCATTTCAAACCAAATTCGAGTCCAAAAGTCCATTTTCTAGTCATTAGGACTTATGGCCCATTAAAGAATTATATTTAGCCCGATAGTTTTCAAATCAATATCTTTATACTTTATTGGGCCGAAGCCTAAACTTAATCCCAAAACCCTGAAAATATATTAGTCCATATGACGATTTAAACGGGTCGAAGCCCATTAAGCCACAAGCCTAAAATATAAGCCGAAATCAACATAGGCTATAAGCCCAAGATATACAAGCCGAATCTAAATAAGCCATATGCCTAAGAATATAAGCCGAAACCAATAAGCTATAAGCTCAAATTTATAAGCCGAAACAAATAAGCTATAAGCTAAAATATATAAGCCGAAACCAATATGTTATAAGCTAAAATATATAAGTCAAAACCCATAAGCTATAAGCTAAAATATATATCGAAAACATAATAAGCCATAAGCTCGCAACATAAGCCGAACCAAATAAGCTCTAAACTGAAATAAGCCAAAATAAATAGGCCAAGCCCCCTTTTCTTGTCGGGCCGAGTGTAACCGAGCCCAAAACCAGGAAATATGTTAGGCCGAGCCCAACAAGCATAACCCAAAATCAAACAAGCCCTTTTTCACTAGCTTATTTTTAAGCATTCTTCAAAATAAGCCCAAAAGTACTTTGACAAAATTATAAAAATACCACCACAACCAAAATATTCAAACTTTCGACCCTTGTTTCCTTTTGTTCGAGTTTGACGCAAACAAACACCCCTTTTATACACTTTTGGTTTCCAAGAAATGATTTTTATGATGATTAACTTGTACAACTAGTATTGAGACACCACCGTAATAAGCATATAAGTTACAACTTAAAATCAAATTGGACAACTTATAAACTTTGGCAAGTTTTTAGTTTCGTTTTTGACCGCAAGAGAAAAAACCAAAAATTTTTCTATAACCCCGTCTATATAATAATCCACCCACTATCGATCTTTTAACCCCGTGTTCTTGGTAATCTTCAAAAATCCAATGTTTCTTGTTTCCCATTGGTGCCGTCCGAAATTAAAGAGAGAGAGAAAAAAGATATTTTTTTGCGTTGATTTCAAATGAATGCCTAAGTGATGGTTTGAGTGGTGGAAGAATATATGATACTAGGTGTGACAACCAGCTAGAAACCTAGCCATCTGCTCCAATATGCCTTATCTCACTGATTGGGATCCAAGAGGTCCAGGTTCTTCTTTCGAGTCAGGATCACTTAAAAAGCTTAAGTTTGATATTTTTAAAAACGTACCCAATTTAATTTATATATTCCCAATTAGCGTTTTAAAATCACTTTTCCATAAATCTAGGTTATTTATACGACACATATCACCTTAATCTGCTACAAAAATTCAATTTAGACGGTCGGCCGGGTCAGGACCGAAAACACGAATTTTTGTTTAAAACTCAACCGAACCATCCTACAATGTGAAAAACAGTTTTTATATATCCCAAAGTAAGCTTTGTCAAAACCAACTTGCTAAAAATTTACACTTTGACGACCGTTATAGTCTTTTACCGAATTTCACGAAAATGACCGTTTTCTAACAACTTTTAAATCACACACCAACGATTTACGTTGTAAACCAACGTTTTCCAAAATCATGAATTTATTTAAATAAATAAGCTCATTACACACTTCCGAATCACTTAAACTTATTCTCAAACAAACTGTCGTACCAGTACGGGCTGCGTGACGATTTTTAGGAAATCACGGGAAAGCTTCCCGGAATTACTTAAAATACCAACCAAATACTCCGAAATGGAAAGACGAATCAAAAGTGATTCTCTCCCAAAATTTAAGACTCCATCAACTCCCGGTTAAACCGTAACCGTTTTACGCAAAATAATAGTCAACTGAATCAAATTTTTTCAAGCTTTCAATCAAAGAAAACTGACTGAAGATTGAGAGACTTAATTCCAAAATACGGAAATTATAATATTTTATAATACTTAACCCTGGGAAAATTACCGGTTATCACAGTCTAACCCCCTTAAAGGAATTTCGCCCCGAAATTCAACTCAAATCATCGAATCACAACATCGACAGGAAATTCCATTCCTCGACGAATCACATCAAATCACTAGGGTTTAGTCTTTTCAAGCAAGGTTTCTTACGATTCCTCTAAAGACTAAGTTTTTCCACAGTCCAAATCCTACACTTTCTCATGGTTAATCTACGTCCATTCATACAATCATGATAGTTTTTCCTACTATCTCCTTAGTTTCACAATTTCTTCTAACTTAGGTCACACAGTCTCAGTCGGTGTCTAAATACCATCCAGTCCTTGACGTGACGACTATTCTATCATAATTGGCACCGCTAAAATTTTTGGTTATTCAACCAACGGGATCTTAACCTACTGGGGATGGTCCTACACAATACACGCACAACTCTACTTCTCAAGAACGCCTACGGTTCTTATTTGCCAAACTCAACTCAATAATCCCCAAGTATAAACTTACTTGTCAAACACTTCAGGCTCTACCTTCTAGGAAGACCGTTTCAAATTGTCTAAAACTCATCATTATTTGCCTTCAACTTTTTTCAAATCAATCCTACTTAATGAGTACCTTAAATCTCACTTCACTTAGATAGGTCAAGATACCTCTCAAAAGCTTACACACGAAAAAGTATGACCAGGTTTCAAATTCGATCACTAAAACTCCTTCCAACTTTCCTCGTAACCAATTCACGGTCTCTCACCTTCCTATTAACCTTTCTAATGAAACGGTATAATCAAACAACTCGAATATATTTCAAGTTTTCGGAATATACCAACTAAATCGTACACTAACCCTCACAAGGAATGGGTGTCTGTGACCTAACACAACGACAATCGTAACACAACCATGTAGGTTTACTGTGCTCAACAAAGCACCGGGGCAACTGATCTTATCCATCCAACCGAAAATAACACAAAATATTGCTAATCATAAAAAAATCAAACAAAATTTCCTTTACTATCATAAAAATGATTTCAATACATATCATCTAACGATTAATAAGAATTTGTCATAACTACCACTACTAAGATAAAACTTTTCTAGTCATAATACCGACACTAACCGACGCTACTCGATTTAGTAATATACACAACTACTAATAAAATCCCATACATCCTACACATCTCCTCGGGGCTCCTGCCCTCTCCTCACACTATCAACAATCTCAGCCAAATCAAACGCGCAAACCGCCTCTCCTCACGATCTTAATCTAACTCCTGTTCTCTCGCCATCTGCGTACACCTAATGGCATGCCACAGAGCTGCTCTCTGTGCATCCGTCTGACCTGCCCACGACTTTAGGCTAATACTGGTCTCCAAATCGCTCCAAAAGTCACTGCAACCCTCTCCTGCTCATGCTCTAAGACTCCTAAATCAATATCTCTAGGAGAAGATCTCATCCTTGACTGCCCCTGACCTAGTAAACAACTCCCCTATATCCCTACATACCTCTCAAACAAAGCAGGCATAGCTCCCCCCTATTCGTACCGTATGATCATGAATCAATCCTCCCTGCATCTCAACTTGGGCTCCAAACTCAGTCAAAAATCCCTCAGTCTCGGCCGTAGCGGGTGAAGCTACAAGCGATGGAACGGTCAGTGGTATTATGGGTGATGAAATAGGCAAAGAAACATAGAAGGTGCCTGGAGAAACAGGTAGTGAACCAGCCGACCACTTTAGGAGATGCGGTGTCTGAACAGGTGGTGCTTTGGTGGTAAGGCAGGCAACATCAATATAAACCGATCATCCTCATGGTCTATCCATGTATGAGTATGGCTGCCTAAGTGTCGACAACTCTCTCGTGGTCCTCTTAGGTCTGGGACAATCCAGAACCCTGACCTACCACAAAAAACACACTAGCACTGGCCCTCCCTCGTGCAAACTACGGGCATCTCAACGCCCCATAACCCAAATCCTAGAGGCTCACCTACGGCTGTCTCCACAACCGGGGTTGCCCGATGCTGACCCTTAAATACATCCTCATCCTCTCCAAAACTAAGACTCTCAACTCTCATACCGGAACCCTCATCCCCCGCAGCAAGACCATCGTCCCATACATTAGGATCCTCATCCTCTGCAGTAGGACCCTCGTCCTCTGTGTCCTCGCTCTCACTATCAGAATCTAAACTCTCTTCTATCTCCTCGTCCTCGTCCTCATCATCCTCTACCACTCGAGATATACCTCGATAGCGCTTCCGTGAAGGAAGGTCTGGTGGTGATGATGATGGTGAACTCTCGTAAGAGGACCTAAACCTCTTACAGAATGCTAAATCAGACATAGCTGCCACCTCTGCTATACTACCAGAGAGGCTAGATGACATCCCAGGCGGAACACGCACAGCTATACGTGCGGTCCTATAGAGAATGGAACAGGTGGGAAAGTATGGGTAAGAGGGTGAATCAGTAAAGGGGTGCGGTGGAATCTGAATGGCGGATCGCGCATCGACGTGTCAGAATCCTTTGACTCCTCTGCATGACGTTGTGGGTGGCGTACTAATCAGTCGTGAAATGGTGATGCTACAAGGGTGGGGTGATCAGGTATCTCAGTTCTCAACAGGTCCTTAAAAGGTTCGTGACTCAGTAATCCCGCTCAACGATATAAGCCTGCCTAATAGCCTCATAAGGATCCTCCAGGCAATGGTACGGGCACTCGGGAGCTCTGAGCTCTGTCAGCCTGGGTGGAAATCTCTGGGTCAACAAACACTATGGTAGACATCCTTGATAACACGATAAAAGGGTATAAGTAATTTCATAAAAAACATTATCCAAAATTAACAACATCATTATGCTACATATACAAATCATTATAGCGTTCGTAATTAGACGTTCGTAAAAACCAGATACAACACACAACACACACACACACAACCACCACATATATATATATATATATATTATATAATATATATAATAATAATATATATATATATTTATTTATATATATATATATATAGATATATTAAATATTTCAGGAAGAATACGAAAACAAATATACACCGAACAGGCACTTTCTGTCATCACATAGAGAACATAATCCACAAAAACATATCCTTAATTCATATCGCTCACCAATGCGACCTTTTCCAACTACACTCTCAAGGCAACATGCACTACTCTAAGGCAAGCACGACCAACATCAATCAATCAACATCGCTACCACACGCGGATAAATCTTACTACATTCTTAAGCATCACACAACTACTACTACTAAGTGCAGCCGTGGCGGTCCAGAATTAAAATGATCTCAAACTCAACACTTAAAAGTGTTCTTATCATTTTACATCCTATCATTTTCAAGTGGTCTCATCACGCACACATACGCCTTCCCTCCTCTAACATAACTATTAGAAAACGAACCCCCAGCAATTTTTGTAGTCCTTCAGAATTAAGCTAGTTATGATCAGCTATGTGTAAAATTAGGAAATACTACGGAACTGCTCGGGGCCCCCCCAGTTGACTTTCATCAGGTTCAAGGTTATACTAAAGCAGACTAAAAATCACTTGGTTATAGTTGGGGTTTTTATTTTTTATTTTTATAAAAAATCGACATTCTCTATATCCTTGGCTCTTATATCAACTGTGCCACACCCCGTCAGTGGCTAAAACTCGATCTCACGATACTGTTCAACACGCAAGATACAAAGATCATACACTTTTATTACAATTTACAAAAAATAAACTTGAATTTACATAAATTTCAAGTTTAAGACTGACAAATAAAATAAACAAAAACCATCTGAACCCAATCCCCTGGTGACATTCTTTGCTCTCCAACATCCTTTCACATACCTTTAATTGACACACCTGAAAATGATACTCGAAAACGTCAACAATAATATTGGTGAGCTCGTAGGTTTGACCTTAAACAAAAAAGTTGTGCCAATATCTCAAAACAGTGGACAAAAGTGCAATATGATAGTGAATATAAGAAAATCACCCATGACTTAGCATCCCCGTTAATCATGTAAACACGACCTAGCATCCCCGCTAGTCGTTCACCATGCCCTAGCTTCCCCGCTAGTCAGGTAGCAAAATATGTCACTTACGCACCTAAAGGGCCTACCAGCTAGAGCACTATATTAGGGCAGGACCACAAATAGACATGGAAAACCCTTGCCAATCACCTTTGCCGTGCCAAACACAGTACACTCAAGTAAAACCAAAACCCTTGCATGCCAAACAAAGTACATGCAAGTAAAATCACATCACATATATTCACATAGCAATCATAAGCACATATTTGTCCCAAAAACAAAACCATGTTTCGCACAGTCAAATTTCAAAACAGTTCAAAACACATTTAAGTATCATTTTCCCCCAACGGAAAAATAGTAGAAAAACGGGGCTACGAGAACTATCCTCAATATCAAATAATGCAAACTGCACAAATCTCAAACTCAATGCACAAAGAAAGCTCAATGCAAGCGCACGAACAGTACCCAGCCACGACCTAATCATTTATGACACTTTATTAATGTTTGTATAGAGTTGTCTTATTGTACAAGTATTCGTCTTTACTTACACCAAGATTCTCAATTTCGTTACAAAAACCTCTTTCCTTATCACAATACCTTTACTCTTTATCTCAAAACCGTTATCTCATAACAAAACTGTTACCTTTTACCAAAACCGTTATCTCATAACAAAACTGTTATCTTTTACCAAACTCTTTGTCCTCATTTCAAAACCTTTATCCAAAACATGGTTGTGTGGTAATTACGCTTATATATATATATATATATATATATATATATATATAATATATTATTATTTTCGTCTCTTTATTAGGCTTAACGGGGTAAGTATAAAATCTTTATCATCTTTGTATGTACATATTCAATCGTTTACCCCTAAATGTTTAACATTTACAAAAATTACCCTTTTGTCCTTTAGTTAACTTGACACAAATTAATTATTCCACATTATCCCAAAATTCCGACAAAATGCCAAAAGCTCATAATTTCAACGCACTTATCCAAACGTGACCAAAATTGTCCAATTTAAATCATTTTCGACTTCCGTAACTATTATAAATCCATTCATTTGTCTTAGTATCCCATTTATCAAAAGTTTCTTTTATTGGGCCCGAAAGCCAAATGTTAATCCTTAAGTTTTTACAAGTCCATCTAGCCATTTTTAAAATCAAGCCTTGAGTCCAAAACCCATTATTTACATATTCAAGCCCAGCCAAAAACCAAAGCCCTAGTTAATAAAGTCCAAGTTGTAAACCGAAACCCAATATGCCACGTTAAATGGGCCGAAACCCAAATAACCATAAGCCCAATATATAAGCCAAAATCTTTAAACCATAAGTCCAACATATAGGCCAAAGCCCATTAAGCCAAAACCAATAAGCTATAAGCCAAGCCAAATAAGCCATAAACCGAATAAGCAAAAACCAAATAAGCCAAACTTATATAGGCCGAATACAATATAGGTTATAAGCCCAAAATACACAAGCCAAATCCAAATAAGCTATAAGCTAAATATATATGTCAAAACCAATAAGCTATAAGCTAAATATATAAGCCGAAACCAATAAGCTATAAGCTCGATATATAAGTCGAAAACAATATAAGACAACGATCTCAAATAAGCTAATAAGCTAATAATCTAAGGACGAACGGGCCGGGCCCATTCCCTCTTTGATGGACCAAACGAAATCGAGGCCCTAAACCAACAAACCGGTTGGGCTGAGCCCAAACCGAAACAAGACAAAACTAAATAAGCCATGATTAAAATAAGCCGAGGCTTTAATAAGCTCGACATCAAATAAGCTATAGACCAAAATAAGCCAAAATAAGTGGGCCAAGCCCTCATTTCTTGTCGGGCCGAGCGCAACGAACCCAAAACCATCATATTGTTGGGCCGAGCCCAACAAATATAATCCAAAATAAAATAAGCCCTTATACATTAGCTTATTTTTAACCATTCTTCAAAATAAGCCCAAAAAGCACTTTGACAAATTAATAAAAATACCACCACAACAAAAATGTTCAAACTTTCAATCCTTGCTTCCTTTTGTTCCATTTTGACGCAAACAAACACCCTTTTTATACACTTTTCGTTTCCAAGAATCGATTTTTATGACGATCAACTTGTACAACTAGTAATAAGACACCTTAATAAGCATAGAAGTACAACTCAAAATCAAATTTAGAAAACTTACAACTTTTGGCGAGTTTGGTTCGATTTTGACGCAAGAGAAAGACCCAAAAACCTTTTTCTATAACCCGCGTCTACCAAATATCAACCCACTATCGATCTTTTAACCCCGTGTTCTTGGTTCTTGATAATCTTAAAAAAATTAATGTTTCTTGTTCCTTGGTGTTTCGTCCAAAATAGAGAGAGAGAAGAGAGAGATATTTTTTTGTGTGATTTCAAAATGAGAATGAGAATGTTGAGGTTATGACAAATGCTTTGTACCATGCATGGATAACCAAAGCTAAAAAGATTAATTAATATTCCCATTGCGTTTAAAATCACTTTTCCATAAATCTAGGTTATTTATACGACACATATCACCTTAATTTGCTACAAAAATTCTATTTAGACGTCACCGGCCGGGTCAGGACCGAAAACATGAATTTTTGTTTAAAACACAACCGAACCATTCTCACAAATGCAAAAAAAACATTTAAAATGTCCGAATAACTTTTGTCAAAATCGACTTGTTGAAAATTTACACTTTAACGATCGATACAGTCTTTTACCGAATTTTACGAATATAACCGTTTTCTGACAACTTTCAAATCACACACCAATGATTTATTTTTTTATACCAACGTTTTCAAAGCCATGAATTTTTTAAATGATTAAACTCATTTACACACTTCCAAATTGCTTAATCTCATTTTTAAATAAACTGTCGTGCCGGTACGCGTTGCGTGACGATTTTCGCGGATCACGAGAAAGCTTCCCGGAATTACTTAAAATACCAACCAAATACTCCAAAATGGAAAGACGAATCAAAAGTGATTCTCTCCCGAAATTCAAGACTCCTCCAAAATCCCGGTTAAACCGTAACCGTTTTACGCAAAATAGTCAACTGAAGTCAACTTTTCAGCTTTCATCAAGAAAACTGACAAGATCGAAAGACTTCAAAATACGAAATTATAATATTTTATAATACTTAACCCTGAACAAGTTACCGGTTATCACAGTCTAACCCCCTTAAAGGAATTTCGCCCCGAAGTTCAACTCAAATCATCGAATCACAACATCGACTGGAAATTCCATTCCTCGACGAATCACATTAGATGACTAGGGTTTAATCTCTTCACGAAAGGTCTCTTCCGATTCCTCTAAGACCATTCACAATATCACGATAGTCTTTCCTACTATCTCCTTAATTTCACAATTTCTCTAAACTTAGGTCACATAGTATAACACCTCGTGTTTTAGGGTCATTTGCGACGTCAATAAGTTTGTTATTAATTTTTAGTGTTGTACGCGTTTGCTTATAATTTTAAAGCGTTAAGTTAAATCGCGTAAGCTAAAAATTATCGTTCAATGTAAACGAGCATCAAACAATTAAACATTTACATCAAGCAAGTGTTAAGTAATTATTTGGAGAATAAGTATTAACTTTGTTCCTTTTTATTTTTATTGGTTTCGTTTCGCGATAAAATACGTTTAGGCATTCTCGGAACCACCAAAACTTTTCTACGCTTCAACAAATACCCACTTTTATACCCAATACTCAAAAATTACAAAAATATAGCATACATATGCACATATGGCCGGATCTATAGCAAAGGATACAATAAGATATCAAAAAAAAAAACTTTGCAACTTGCAATGTACTTCACCAACTAATAAAGACTAAGGACTTCTACAAGTAAAACCCATACCATGACCAAGAAGACTTCCTTATTTTACTCATCTTGTCTTTTGATGAACCTAGACCAAATGAGAACTAGTTACTTGTCATATATAAAGCACCAACTAGGAAAGATAACACATACACATAACATTTCATAAGGTGAAAATCAAACTTTCTCTCCCTTTTTCTTCTTTGAAGCCCACGGCTCAAAAACCCCCAATATAACAATCCATAGCTTGATTTTCTAAGACCATACAAGCACTCATACATCCTTCCTATGATAACCTAAGGTGTTTGCAAGGGTTGGCTAAAGGTTTACAAGTATCTAAGCAAGAAAAGCAAGATTAGGGTTTTGGCTTGAATTAGGGTTTTCAAGAGTTGCAAGCTAGGGTTTTATTGCTAAACAAGTGTGTAGATCTTGTTGTTCATCACCACACATCATATTAAGGTTACCTAAAACCCTTTATGTCTTTACATTTATCATTTTATGTGTATATAAGTTCTATGTAGTGAAATCACCATTAGGATGCTTTTAATCATGTAAAACATATTTTTACTTGTGATTATGGATTTGTACACTTTTATATATGGTATGTTGTTGGTTATATCATGTTAAGATGGATGTATAAGTGTTGTACCATGTTGTTATATGTATAAAAAGTGTATATACAATATTAGGGTTTCTAAAGTTTACTTAATAAGTTACAAGTGAAAGTATTGCAATGACTTGTGCTCTTGATACAATGGACTCTTGGACATTATATGGACCTTGTTATATGTAAGACATATGCTATATATGGTTATAAAGGACTTGTGGTAAATAACTAAGTTGAAAAGTACCTAAAACAAGTTATATAAATAAGTATATCTATTGATTACAAAGGGACTGTTTTGGTTTGACTTTTGACACAACCCTATTATATTTTATAAATATATACCACCACGTGACGATTCCGAGAATATAAGGAACTTGAAAAACCGATCTATAACGAAAAAGTTACGGCAAATATACGTTTACGGATTTATAAAATAATTTTTATAAAAACTTGTTATAAAAAGTATACAAACAGGAGGTTTAGTATTTTTAACATATTGTACACATTTTTAGGATTCTAAAATGATAAGAATCGTAATTTTACAATTAATAACGAAGAAGTTATGAATTTCGCGAGTTTATATACTTAAAAGGTATAAAAATACTTTTATAAAAGTTACTGTTCATCTCAGGAATATTTATGTTTGTAAACCTCATAAATAAATAGAGATTTCAATTACGAGAACGTGCTCGAAAGAATCACTAAAAACGGAGCTAAAACGAATAAAATACGACGTTTACGATAATTAAAGTTTATAAAAGTAATTTTATAAACTATGAACAGTAAAAATTACTATTCATCAGCAGACCCAAAATTATAAAATGTGATAATTTTGATACTCCTATTAATTACAAAGACGTGCTCGAAGGAATCGCTAAAATCGGGTTTAAAACGAATAAGTTATTACATTTACGGGTTTTTACGATTACTAAATTTATATAAATAAATTTATAACTGATGTGAACAGTAAAAGTACTGTTCATCAGTGGACGCAAAACCTAAAAATGTCATATTTTGATACATCGTCTTAATACGAAAGCGTGGACATAAGAAACGCAAGAAACGGACTTGAAACGTGAAAGTTAGGTCATTTTTACTAAAGGTATATTTATAAACGTTTTAACTTTATAAATATGATTTTACAAACGCGATTAGATGGTGATGTAGCTATATAGAATTATATATGGTAGTAGTTATTTGAAATGCGTAGTGCTTATACGACCTATGTTTGATTAGGTTGCTTTCGGTTGTTACCGTGACGCATTGTCTGTGAATTATTTGATATACGGAACTCAAGGTGAGTTCATAGCCCCATGTTTTAAATGATTTGTTTTATAAGTTTTTGGGGTGAGAAACATGCAATGTTTTATACTTTGGACACAAGTGGTAAATTTTATATTATGATTACGTGTTGCCTAAGTAGCGATAACCCAAGTTGAGCCCATTATCATGAACTAGTTAATTACCTGGAGGGTAAGCGCGAATGTTATAAATAGATCTATTTGGGATTGACATCCCCGTTCGGGTGAGTCATGCTCACTGTGCCGGTATGCCGGATAACGAACGTATACCATGTCGGACTGGGGATGTTGTGGGTTAGAACATCCATACGGGCATTGTGGGCAATTTTACATTGCAATATATTGTCGAGCTTCAGTGTCATGAGCTTAGGGCGAACGTAATTGCATTTATGTGATGTCTGCATCTGTTGCATTATCATACAAATGGGTGATCTTGTGGTCCTGCATTATACGATTTATTAAACCTATGAATTCACCAACATTATTGTTGACGTTTTAAAGCAATGTTTTTCAGGAGGTCAATAGGCACGAGGTGCTGGGATACATTGGTGATTATATGTTTTGGGATATCATGCTAAAGATTTGGTTGCATATGTTTTTGGGAAAATGTGTTATGAACTAGTATCTTTGTACTATTAATGTCGAACAAGTTAAGCTTCAGGCTTTTTGTAACATATATTTGCTAAAATCCAATGTATCTGTTTTTACGATTTTTAATGATCGTTCTATATATATATATCTTGTGTTGTTGATCTATGAAGTAACACGCCCCCAGACTCATATTCCGCTGCGAGCCATTTTGGGGGTGTTACAGATTGGTATCAAGAGCCAAGGTTATAGAGAACCAGGTCAAAAATGTTTTGCTGGACTATAACCGTTTTCAAAACATTGCTTTAGTGCAAAAGGGGTTGCACGGGATATACATGCATACATACATGCATATACTAGTTGCTGCATTAGTTGGTTAGACTAGATGCATTCATGATTGATATACGTGTTATAAAATAATATGTATATTACTATAAGGGTCTTATACTAAATACTTATGTAAGCTACTTTTTGATTTTCAGATATTACGATGTCGGATTCGGAAGATTCCACAGTCACGTACACGCAGGTGTCGAGTCCATTTGAGGATTCATCAGATGTGGGCTCACCAGGAGTCGACGGACCACCTGTGATGCCAGAGGACCCGTATGCTTACATAGTGGCTGCTTATCAGGCTCCACCATCGCCTGACTACATGCCTGGCCCCGAGGAGCCGCAGTCACCACCCCCACTGGACTTTGTTCCTGAGCTGATGTACCCTGAGTACATGCCACTGGAGGATGAGATACTCCCGGCCGAGGAGCAGCCACTGCCTGCTGCTGCCTCACCCACTGCAGATTCACCAGGATATATTCCTGAGTCTGATCCGGAGGAGAAGCCGGAGGCTGATAATGATGAGGATCCGGAGGAGGATCCAGCTGACTATCCTGTTGACCAGGATGATGGGAGGAGGAGCCTTCCAGAGATGATGCTGATGATGAGGACGAGGACGAGGATAAGGAGGAGGAGGAGGAGCACCCAGCTCCGACCGACTCTGTCCCACCTGTACACCGTAAGACTGCCAGGATATCTATCTGAGATGAGCCATCCATATCACTTCCTCCTAGGGAAGAGGTCGAGCGACTTCTTGCCTTAACCACTCCACCACCATCACCACTTACTCCACTATCATCTCAATTACCACAGATACCATCTCCCCCACTCCCAGCATCACCACCAGCATCTGTATTACCTGCATTACCACTACCTACTTCATCACCACCTTTGTAGTTACTATCTTCTGACCGCAGGACAGACAGACCCGAGATTATACTACCACCTTGGAAGAGGTTAGATATTGATCTTGGTCTGAGATACGAGGTGGGAGAGAGTTCAGCTGATGCTGCCGCTAGACCGATTGGAGGTCGTAGGGCAGACTATAGGTTTGTTGATACTGTGGATGCTGAGATCAGTCGACGGAGAGCCGAGGAGGTCGGCTATGGGATTAGAGATGCTTGGGTAGACCCGAGAGATGCTGCTGAGGAGGTACCACTGACGACTCTTGAAGGGGTCAACACTAGGGTGACTGAGCTGGCTGCAGTTAAGGAGCAGGACACCCAGGACATCTATGGTGTGATAGAGGATACTCAGGGTAGGCAGACCCATATATATCAAAAAGTTGAGACATTGGTTGATGATAGTCAGTACCACTATGAGACTGCACAACTACTAGATCAGGAGGCTCTGGTTTCCCAGGAGGCATGGGGACGCTCCATGGAGGTTAGCTATATGGCACGTTTAGAGATTATGGCATTACGCTCTATAGTGATGAGTCAATAGACAGTGATCTCACAGTTGTAGGCAGCTGACCGTAGGAGTCAGATTGTGACCTTAAAGATGCTACAGGCATACCACATAAGGCAGGCAGAGATTGCAGCATTACGGACATTTGACCATACCCGACAGGAGCAGCTTGTACAGACTTTGACATTGATGCAGTCACTACAGGGACAGGTGACCACACTACAGGGACAGGTGACAGCACTGCAGGGATAGCAGGGACCCTCTAGAGGTCCAGCACAGCCAGTTGCACCGGAGGAGGCCGGTAGTAGTTCATAGATCGGGATATGGCTAGTTGTTTTGTATATAGCCTACTAAGTATTACGGGTGACTCCCGGCTAGTAGGGCTCTAGGTTTATGTTGTATTCGTAGCTATCTTTTATGAGCCGGCTAAGTATTATGGGTTTTATACCCAGCTAGCACGGTAGTAGGATTTGTATTTTCATTTCTTGTATCAAGAAATCGTGTATGTTTTCCATGTATATATAGAATGGTGGTATTATGTCAGGAATGTAATATGTTTTAGTTGTAATCAAATTTGTGTGAATGAATGTCAATTTATCTATACCAGTGTTGAACTCAGTTCAGGTATATATTTCACTGTGGGATGTGATCTTGTTTTATTTATTGTGTATATGTCATGTCATGGTTAAGATTTTATGAAATCTAACGGGTGTTATACTTTTTTGTGATTGAAGAAAATGGCACCAAAAAGAACCACGAGGGCTAGACCAGCCCCAGAAACAACAACTACTACCATATATGTCACCAATGACTAGCTTCAGGCAATGATTGACCAAGGTGTTACTGCTGCACTAGCAGCACGTGATGCAAACAGAGCTAGTGATGACAACCATACTTCGGGAACGGGTGTTAGGAAGGCTGAACGCGTTGCTCGAGAATGCACTTACCAGGACTTTATGAAGTGTCAACCTCTCTATTTCAAAGGCACTGAGGGAGTTGTTGAACTAACTCAACGGTTTAAAAGGATGGAGACTATGTTTCGCATAAGCCACTGCTAGGTGGAGAATCAGATCAAGTTTTCTACTTGTACTCTTTTAGCAGGTGCTCTAACGTGGTGGAATTCCCACGTTAGGATTGTTGGTCATGATGTTGCTTATGTGATGACTTGGATAGAACTGAAAAAGAAAATGGCTGACAAATATTGCCTGAGAAATGAGATGAAGAAGCTTGAGGCAGAGTTATGGAATTTGGAAGTACAAGGTACCGATGTGACAATGTACAACCAACGTTTCCAGGAGCTGGCTTTGTTGTGTATTCGAATGTTTCCAGAAGAGTCTGATAAAGTTGAAAGGTATGTCAGTGGGTTGCCCGACATGATTCATAGGAGTGTTGTGGCATCGAAACCAAAAACCATGCAGGAAGCCACTGAAATGCCAACTGAGCTAATGGATAAGAAAATCCGTACTCTTACTGAAAGACAGGCTGCAAACAAGAGGAAGTTTGAAGACACTTCCCGAAACAACCAAAACCAACAGCAGCCTTCTAAAAGGCAAAATGTGGCAAGGGCATACGCTGTAGCATCTGGAGATAGGAACCCGTACGGAGGATCTAAACCTCTGTGCCCCAAATGCAATTACAACCATGACGGTCCATGCACTCCAAGATGCTACAAGTTCAACATGGTTGGCCACTTTGCTCGTAACTGTAAGAGCACTACAAATGCCATTGTTGCCAACAACCAGAGGGGTACTGGGACGGGTCAGAAGTCTACTTGTCATGAGTGCGAGGCACAAGGACATTTCAGAAGGTATTGTGCAAAGCTGAACAACAACCGTGGTAACCAAGTTGAGACTAGAAATGCTCAAGCAAAGGTGTATGTTGTGGGCAAGGCGGGGACAAACACGGACACGAACGTCGTTACGAGTACGTTCCTCCTCAACAACCGTTATGCTTCTGTTTTGGTTGATACTGGTGCCGATATAAGTTTTGTATCCACTGCATTTAGCTCTCAAATTGATATCGCACTGACTGCCTTAGACCATGATTATGCAGTAGAACTAGCTGATGGTAGAATATTTGGCGTTAATACTATCATTCGGAGTTGCACTCAAAATTTTCTGAACCTCCCTTTCAACATCGACTTAATGCCAGTGGAGATGGGTAGTTTTGACGTTATCATTGACATGGACTGGTTGTCAAAATATCAGGCCGTCATTGTTTGTGCGGATAAGATTGTTCGCATTCCCTGGGGAAGAGAAACTTTGATCTTTCATGGTAACGGGAGTAACCGGGAACACGAGACTCGATTAAACATCATCTCGTGCACGAAGACGCAGAAGTATATGCTAAAGGGATGTCAGGTCTTTTTGGCACATGTTACTACGAAGGAGGCGGAAGACAAGTCAGAGAAGAAGCGACTTGATAATGTACCGATCGTTCGGGATTTTCCTGAAGTATTTCCCGAGGACTTGTCGGGTCTTCCTCCGACTCGTCAAGTGGAATTCCAAATTGATTTGATACCCGGTGTTGCACCTGTAGCACGGGCACCTTACCGATTGGCGCCTTCTAAGATGAAAGAGTTGTCGGAGCAACTGAAAGAACTGTCCGACAAGGGTTTTATAAGGCCCAGTTCCTCACCTTGGGGAGCTCCGGTCTTGTTTGTCAAGAAGAAGGATGGATCATTCCGGATGTGCATTGATTACCGGGAATTAAACAAGCTGACAGTGAAGAATCGTTATCCACTTCCAAGGATTGACGATTTATTTGATCAACTCCAAGGATCCAGTGTTTATTCGAAGATAGACTTGCGATCTGGTTATCATCAACTTAGAGTACGGGAAGGGGATATTCCGAAGACGGCATTCAGGACTCGGTACGGTCATTATGAGTTCCAAGTGATGCCATTTGGCTTGACTAACGCACCGGCGGTATTTATGGACCTCATGAACCGCGTGTGCAAGCCATATCTGGATAAATTTATGATTGTATTTATCGACGATATCCTCATCTACTAGAAGAACAAGAAAGAGCATGAAGAACATCTTAGGACGATTCTAGAATTGCTTAAGAAGGAGGAGTTATACGCTAAGTTCTCCAAATGTGAATTTTGGATTCCTAAGGTGCAATTTCTCGGTCACGTGATTAATAGTGAAGGCTTTCATGTGGATCCCACTAAGATTGAATCCATTAAGGATTGGGTGTCTCCTAACTCACCAATGGAGATTCGTCAATTCTTAGGTCTTGCTGGATATTATAGAAGATTTATTGAAGGGTTTTCAAAGATCGCCAAACTAATGACCAAGCTTACTCAGAAGAATGTCAAGTTTGTTTAGGGCGACAAACAAGAAGCAGCGTTCCCAACATTGAAACAGAAGTTGTGTAGTGCACCAATTCTGGCTTTACTAGAAGGAAGTGAAGATTTTGTTGCATACTGCGATGCTTCCATCAAAGGTTTAGGCACTGTGCTGATGCAGAGGGATAAAGTGATTGCTTATGCATCACGCCAACTGAAGATACATGAGAAAAATTATACGAATCATGATTTGGAACTTGGAGCAGTAGTGTTCGCTCTCAAAATCTGGAGGCACTATCTGTACGGAATGAAGTGTACAGTGTTCACTGATCATTAGAGTTTGCAACATATATTTAATCAGAAGGAGTTTAACATGAGGCAACGTTGTTAGTTAGAGTTGCTCGGTGATTACTATTATGAGATTCGTTATCACCCGGGAAAGGCAAATGTGGTTGCTGATGCTTTGAGCAGGTAAGAACGAATTAAACCATTAAGAGTTCGAGCCTTTGTCATGATTATTGGCTTGGATCTTCCTGAGCAAATCTTGAATGCTCAGACTGAAGCAAGGAAACCAGAGAATATCAAGAATGAAGATGTTGGAGGTATGTTGGTTGAATATTCAAAGGATCCGGAAAAGTTCAGAACGGAAAAGTTGGAACCCCGTGCGGGTGGAACTATATGATTCAATGGCAGGAGTTGGTTACCATGTTATGGAGATTTAAGAACCGTGATCATGCACGAGTCCAACAAATCAAAATACTCTATTCATCCGGGTTCTGATAAGATGTACCAAGACATGAAGAAACTATATTGGTGGCCCAATATGAAAGCAAACATCGCTACCTATGTTAGCAAGTGTCTAACCTGTGCTAAGGTCAAAGCTGAACATTAAAGACCATCGGGATTGTTGGCACAACCTGAAATACCTCAATGGAAGTGGGACAACATCACTATGGATTTTGTCACAAAGCTTCCTAAGTCGTCGCAAGGTTACGATACCATTTGGGTGATTGTTGATCGACTCACCAAGTCTGTTGATCGACTCCCCTAAATGAGGTAGTCACGAGACATGGAATCCCTGTCTCAATTATTTGTGATCGTAACCCTCGGTTCACATCGCATTTTTGGAGGTCACTTCAAAAGGATTTGGGTACTAGCTTGGCCATGAGTACGGCGTATCATCTAGAGACCGACGGACAGAGCAAGAGGACCATTCAAACTCT
>BQNB010107324.1:0-23194 GCA_026074375.1 Tanacetum coccineum | reverse complement strand
TCATTGAACCTATTATTATAGACTAGTCCCTTGATTAGTTTTTCATTAATCATATGCTTCAGATAATATTCTAAAGGTCAAGAACTAAGTACTTCCACTACTTCTTTCTCCTCAGCCTTTTTTATCGGCTTGTTTTTAGTCTCATTATTCCTTTCGGCTTCCTTCATTGGTATTTCTGTATCTGTTACGATAGGTTTTACAGTGTTATCGAGTGTCTCATCCGTCTTGTCACTCCTTTCTTCCTCTCCTCTTGCTAGAGAGATAGAGTTTACGTTCATGGTGACGGGGAATTTGGCTTCTTCCCTTATTAATACTTTCTCAGGGGTTCTGCTGGTCATGAGTTTCTTAAGAAGTCTGAACATTTCAGTCATTCTTTTGTTGATCTCCTCGCGTTGCTTGAAAATGGCGTTCTTAAATCTTTTCATTCTTTCAGTGTGTGATGCCATGTAGTCCCTTACTTAAGCCTCAAAAGTAGTTCCTAATGCTTGGGGTTGAGGGCTTAGACCTGTACGTTCATGGAAAGTAAAGGGATTCAGCTTAGGTAGCTCGTTATGGCTTTGCGGGCAAGGTTTAGAATAGACTGCATCGGCATAAGCATGAGGGATGTGTGTCGAGCTCATAGGGGTTGGTCACGATCCATGTCGTAAGAAGTTAATCTGGTCTTCAAGCTCAATAAGTCTTTGGTCAGGTGTTTTTTAGATGCCTTGAGGTGTAGAATAGCCTTGACCGGCTTGACGAATTCTTTCGTGTCATTCCAGCCCTCATGGTCGTAGAGAGCGAGGTTCTCAATGATTTCCTAAGATTCGTCGGCATTCTTATTATGGAGTTTGCCGTCAGTGGCGCGGTCAATCTCGCACTTAAGATGAAAGGAGACATGATCATAAAAAATTTGGATTTGAAGCCAACGATCGATGCCATAATGAGGGACTTTTTGGAGTAAGTCCTTGAAACGAGTCTATGATTTTGTTGGAACATCAGCATATCATTGCGGAGTTTTGCAGTCCTTCCCAGTAGAAGTTTTGCGGGGCCTTCCCAGGTGGAAAGGAATTGAGGAAGAAAAACGGTAGTATGATCCTCTATTATGGTGTTGGATCCTGACTGAAGACGTTCAAGCCAATTGCTTGCTTGATCACGAAGGGAAAATTGAAATAGACGTAGGCGCGTTCTTTCCATAAGTTCACCGTCAAGGTCAAGTAAGTCCACAAGTTTAAGGAAATCCTTGGAGGTGTTGGTTTGATCCTCGGACAAAGTGTGGTACGAGCATCTGTTTGCACCAACCGGATGGTGTCAGATCTGAAGTGGTACAACGTTGTTCCCTACGGGAGCTCAATGGTATTCCTGGAGGCCCTCGTGGCTTAGGTTGGAGTAGTCTCCTAGAGTTCGAATAGGATTTCTCGTTCTCCTTTGGTGGTTGACGAGAATGAGTCACGAAACATATAACAAGAAAGAAAAGAAAGAATATGAGAAAGCTATTATGCAAAATTAAAATCTTACTGAAAGATTTCAAAGCAAGAAGAAACTAAGCTAAACTATGATCAAAACCTAACTATCCCCGTCAATGCGCCAAAACTTGATTGATGGTTGTCGTAATAAGGACTCTATAAAATGAAGTTTTGTAAACTCCTAGGCAAGTACCTAACCGGTTTGTAGTTAGTAGTATAGGCAAGACTCAGGGGTTGTTATCGTTCTCTAGGGGAATAGGTTGAGAATGTTTGATCACGGTCTACAGAATTTTACGGGTGAAGAAGAATATTATTTTTTTTTTGTATTTTTATATTTTATAGAAAGCATGTAAATCATATGGTTTGAGAGATTGGTTTGGTTTTAGCTATTAAACTAAATAATAAACTACACTAATGGTGATAACAATATAATAAAAGATTGTATTCATTTAATCATGTATTACTCCCTAGATTGCTTCTCCTAGTGTTGTTGCTTTGTCACACTTGTGATGATCTATGTAATTATTTCCTAAGTCATGAACGAATTACACGAACCCGTCGTCTATTTAATATTCCGTTAAGGCAACACGCAAGTAAGGTAGTATGAAGACTATTACAAGGCCTCTAAGAGTATATTAAATGCATGTGAAATATATTAAGAGTGGATCAACCATATTAGGGGGCAAGGTAGTATGAAGACTGTTACCCGATGGTATCCTTTCTACACAATCATGTTTCCCTAGACATATCAACAGCGATACAGACAAAAGCTAGTTTTCTAAAGCCTAACATGCACATCCATCACAAGAAGCAACATCACTAAGATCTACATTCTAGGTTTCATACAATCATAAATGAACACAATAGAAGGTTTAGCCAAGCATGTTAAAGATAAAGCAAGAACAAATAGGATTCACACAACAAGACATATTGAATGATTAAGATAGTCTTACTTTATAACACCCCGTGTTTTAGGTCATTGTACTACGTCATTTATTTTTAGTCTTGTACGCGTTTGCTTTTAATTTATTATCGTTAAGTTAAATCGCGTAAGTTAAAAATTATCATTCAACGTAAACGGGCATCAAACAATTAAAGGTTTATGTCAAGCAAGCAATATATTATTTTTACGAAAGTAATAATCAACTTTATATATTTTATTTTTATTGGTCACGTAAAGTGTTTATATTTCTCAATTAAATACATTTAGGCATACCCGGAAGCACCAATACCTATCTATACTCAACCAAATACCCACAATTATACCCAATACGTCTCTAGGCTCTGTGGCACATATTTCATGAGTCTTCTTAAGTGGTTGGTCGTATAATAGTTTATCCGTTTCTTCTCCAAATGAGCCCAAGTCACGTATATTTCTTCCAAATGCCTTTCAAATGCTAAATACTGGAAAAGGAATGATTAAGTACTTATTTTGGGCATAAATGCATGATTTAGGGGGTTAAACGACCCTGAAAAAGTGTATAAAATGACACCTCATCAAATGTTTTACCAGAAAGCTTTTTCTATAGACAATTATTTTTTACTAACATAACGTTTACCAAAATCTTCTTTTATATTATTCAACTTTGAATAATCAATTGGAGAAATATTAATTTTTTGTTTTATAGAAATTGGATCATTTTGTTTATCAAGCATCTTTGATAGGACTCTTCTTCGTGTGTCCAAATTCATTGTTATCTTAATCATCAATTACAGAAATCACATCATGTTCCTTAGCAATAACACTACCATCATATAATGTTGGTTTAACCCGCTGAGCTTTTTTAAGATGGAACAGATTTTGATAACCAAGAGCTTGTTTATGAGTGTCATCGTAAAAAACTTATGGTTTTGTTCGCATATGCATTGCTTGCGTAGATCGATACAACTTACAAATAATTTTTTCTAGTTCTTTATTTTGGTTTTCCAAAACAATTTCTTTGTCAATGTATTTAGATTCTGTTTTTAAAAAAGTTAATGTTGTTGATAAAGCTTTTTTTGACATGATTAGAAAGAGTTTGTTTAAGTGTATCGATCTCCTGCTGAAAAGCCACAAGCTTTGCATTTCTATTCCAAATTAGGTCATCCATTTGAGAATCTATTAATTTTTCATGTTTGTTCAAATCTACATTTTGTCTTTGTTCAAAAATGGGGACACGTTCTTTGTATCTCTCAAGCTCAGCGGTTAAGGATTCATTTACCATTTTATTTGTCTGATTTTCCTTATCTAAATTAGCTACATGATGAGTTATTTGTTCAACCAAAGATAGAACCAATAAATCATTTGGTGCAGAAGAATTAGTATCCTAAATACCCGCATCTTATGATTCTTGCAAATATTGAGAGTAAGGAATGATATTGCTATCACTGTTTATCTCATTATCTGGAAAATCAACAATATGTGTTTGTTCAGAATATGGAATCTCTTGCACATCCTAATTAATCATATCATTCGGATAAGAAACAGAGTATTGTACCTTAGAGAGGGCATCTGAATCACAGGTTGAAAGATTTGCCATCAGAACCGCTTTAGCCGAGGATATATCATCACAATCCGAGTCATAGGCATCCAAATCTTTAGTTTGGAAAGCTTAATTATGAGGGATTGTCTGCTGAGAAACCTGAGTCTCTTCTATTCCAGGGTCTGCAATATATGCAAGTTGCTCTTCATCTAATATCTAACCAGCTTCTTGTGCTTTGACTAACATCAACTTCTCCTTAAACCATGCATAATTTCTTGGCCTTTTTGGCTGAGTGTAGTGTCTCGCCATGTGCCCTTCCACTTGATAGTTATAACACTTCACAACTCTTGGTTGACTAGTTGCATAATTTCCCCTTGAGGTTGTAGCAATTCCTCTGTTTTAGTGCTAGCAAAACTTTGAGTTTGTCTTCCTTGAACTTGTTGAATTGTGACTCTACCATCTTGAATGGTTGCTTGATTTTTGGGATTGGAAGACGTTCTGAGTTGATTGTTTGAAGGTGGAAACCTTGACGCCACAGCATATAGGAATTCCATTGCTTTGTTAATGCAGTCAATCAGGTCCTCTCCTTGCTGAAATGTAGGAACAACGGAACCAGAATCCAATTGAGGAAATTCAGCTTGAGATTATTGTGTCACTGGTTGTAGAGAAACTAATTGTTATAGTGAATTGACTGAAGTGTGATGGTGTTGATGATGAATAGGTGCTGCATAAACTGGTGTGAATTGTTAAGGGGGTGGCTGCATTGAAGGAACTGAATGTTGTGGATACTGAGAGGGATTATATATAGTTTGAGAATTGGCTACCAATGCAAGAGGATCCGAATATCTTTCACGCATGAGATGTACTTCATTAGCATGTCGTTTATGTTGAATGAGGTATGCATACAAATGATCATAGTTAGTGGTATACAAACTCTTTGCTAACGTCACATTAGTGACAAACTTGCTCCATTCCGGTGGAAGAGCATTCAGAAACTTGGTATTGACTTGAACTTGATGCATTGTCATCCCATTAGTATGCATGTCATTGATCAGATGAGAGAATCTCTAGTAATACTCATACAATGTTTCACCCTGAACAAAAGCAATCTTATCGAACAAGTTGTACAATCTGCATTTTTGTTTCTTGATATGATATTTCAAGTGCCTGTTCTTTAGTAGACTTGACTTTATCCATTATATCTTTATCCGCCCTATTGATGGTTTGCTACAGTGATACAATCGGGTGGAAGACCGTGAAGAATGATATTAGTTGCTTGAACATCACAGTCATCTTGAAGTTGTTGTGCTTCAGTGAGTTCTGAGTATTTCTTAGGTCGAGTCTATCCATCTTCTTCAACAGTTAGGTAGACCAGTGGACCATTGTCGATTGAATCAAGCATCATCCTACCATGTTTCTTCCCTTTGTGTTTTAATTGAAAAGTGAAATGATTACAGATTGACCGAACAGTGATAAAGGAGGATTGTGTTAAGGGATGTTGTTGTCGATGATTAAGATTAATATTCCACGGGATTTTACAAATCTTTACTAAAACCGAGAAATCTAATTATTTCACGGGATTTTACAAAGTAAGACAAACCGTAGAAAATAAAATCTTTTTGTGATTAATGTAATGTTTCTCAAGGAATATGACACTGTAATGTTTCTCAAGGAATATGTCACTGTAATGTTTCTCAAGGAATATGTCACTGTAATGTTTCTCAAGGAATATGACAATGTAATGTTTCGCTTGGTTTGTGAAAATTGGACAGAGTTTCGTTTTACACAATTACGTATTTCGCTTGAACTAACAACCTGTCATAAATCGCATGAAGACATAAATCGCATACATATTTCGCATGACCTAAGAAAAATTAAGCAGAGTTTTGTTTCCTAGAAATGACATAAATCGCTTAAACTTCAACCTGTCATATTTCGCATGCTAACGTATTTCGCATACATGTTTCGCTTGCATACATAAATTGCTAGATTCATACATGCTTTGCTAGCTTCAAAACATGTTTCGTATGCTTAAAAACATACTTTTTCCACAAAAATACCAAAACTCACCCCTTTTGGCGTTTTACCTTGATTTTTCTTGCATAACTAGTTATCTTAGACCTAGATCTTGCTTAAAAACATAAACTTTAACACTTTTAAACATAAAAATCCAGGCTTTGATTTTCAAATGACGAAACCAAAAAGACCACTAAAAAAGATGATCTAAACAAGATATAAACGCACAAAAGCTCACGTTATCACCCTATGGCGACTGATACCAATTGTAGATGTATCAAATCACTTAACAAATGAACATAAGAAAGTCTAGAGAGAGAAAGAGTGGGTTGTAACACTTTAGAGAGAGAAAGAAAGGAAATGTGTATTGATATAAATGAAATAACCAACCCTCTCTAAAGTATGGAGAGGGGTATTTATACCTAGCCATAGGCCCGTCAACATAAATGAGTCTTATGTTAACCCGGTTAGCTTGGTAAGTTTCCAGATATTACGCTACGAGCGATTCTATGATATATTGGAAGTGACCGAGTCTTTTCTCGATTTCTAACAGCTAAAGAAGAGCCGAAGAATTACAAAGAAGCCATGATCGAATCTAGCTGGATTGAAGCTATGCAAGAGGAGATTCATGAATTTGAGCGGCTTGAGGTATGGGAATTAGTACCAAGACCAGACAGAGCTATGATCATCAGCTTAAAGTAGATCTTTAAAGTGAAACTTAATGAATATGGCGATGAGCTGAAAAATAAGGCTCTATTAGTTGCAAAAGGTTATCGTCAGGAAGAGGGGATCAACTTTGAAGAATCGTTTGCACCAGTTGCTCGCATTGAAGCTATCAGAATATTCTTAGCATACGGTACACACAAGAATATGGTAGTATTTTAGATGGATGTGAAGACGGCATTTTTGAACGGGATTTTAAAGGAAGAGGTGTACGTGAGTCAGCCTGAAGGGTTTGTTAATCAAGATTATCCTAATCATGTATTCAAGTTGAAGAAAGCACTTTATGGTTTGAAACAAGCTCCTCGCGCGTGGTATGACTTGCTCTACAAAATCCTTCTCAGTCAGAAATTTATTAAAGGTGTAGTCGATCCGACATTGTTTACTCGGAAGGAAGGAAATGATCTCATACTGGTATAAAATCTATGTTTACACAGACTTAATTCTTTATGCTTCCCCACTAAAGACCCATATATTTTGTGATAAAATTTGCATCAACCAAATCGAGCAAACGTTGCTTATAGATGTCACAGTCCGATTCGGGACAATGCATCTATAACTCTTTTTATTAGACACTAGAGGATATTTCTCCACTAATAATCGTATCTTCCATAAAATCAATCTAAATATGCTCTTAAAATGCTCAAAAAGTATGGTTTAGCCTAATGCGATGTTGTTAGCCTTATTTTATATAAGTGAAAAAAGAATGTTATCGGTCGTCTTAGTCGTACTTAGTGTTGTTATGTAATAGGCTAGTCGGGTTTAACAGGCTTGAAGTTTAAGCTAATATTGTCCATGTTTCGGGCTTAAAGCCAAGATAAGCCAAGCTCGACCCATTTAGAAAGCTCACACGCCAACTAGTAGGCTAAGAGTATAAATAGGACCCTTTCCATACATGGAGAGGGTGTTGGTTACATTTTGTATGTATTTCCTCCCAATATAATCTTTCTCTCTTTGTTTCTCTCTCTAGTTTCTCTCTCTATCTTTCTTCTACTTATTTCGGATTGCTTATTGCTTATTGTGTGCTTATTTAGTTGTGTAATGGATTAATTTATTAGGATAACAAGTGGTATAAAAGAGCCAAGGGGTTTTTGGTGATTTTTGTGTGCATTGATTTGTTTTTTTGTGGTTCCTTTGGTTTGAGCAAGACACAAAAGGGTTTCATTTTTGTGTGTTCAAAAACCATTAAGATTGGTACTTTCTTGCTAGTATAAGCTTGGTGTAAAAGGAAAACTTTGAAAAACTTCAAAAGATTTCACTTTTCTTGTATTTTGTAGTTTGAAAGTTTTGTGTTCTAAGTGTCTTGATCCGGAAATTTTTTGTGTTAAAAACCTCAAAGTTTGTGTTTTTATGCTTCTACTAGGCTTAGGATAGTAAGTTGTACAAGAAAAATAAATCAAAAACGTCAAAAAGTGTCTTTTATGTGATTCAAAAGTTGTTTTTCCGAAAAATTTGAAGACGGCGATTTATACATATGAAGGCGGCGATTTATACGCATTGTTGATCTGTCGATTTATACGCATTGTAGATCCGGCGATTTATATGTGTCATAGATCCGGCGATTTATACACTTTTTGATACAACGATTTATACGTGTCATAGATCCGGCGATTTATACACTTTTTGATACGGCGATTTATACGTGTCATAGATCCGGCGATTTATACACTTTTTGATACGGCGATTTATACATCTTAATATTCGGCGATTTATACGTTTTAAAGGAGGTGATTTATACCATTTTCGGTGAAATTTATCGAATTTCATTTTCGGTACACTTAGAAAATCAAATTCGGGGAACCATTTTTGGTAAAATTAGAATTTACCAAAAATCAATTTCGGTTAAGTCAAATTCGGTGAAAATTAAGATTGAACTTTTATTGTAACACTTCATCTGGACTTCAAAGAAAGGTAAACAAACAATAATTTCCAACTTAACAACAACTTCATTCTTCACGGTTTCATCTTGATTCGTAAAATCCCGTGAAATTTTCATTTCTTTTCTCGGTTTAATCAAGACTTGTAAAATCCCGTGAACTCGAATTCCATAACAAACCACAATCTTAATCACTTCATAAAACTTAAGATCTGATATCCATTCACAACATCAAAATATCAAATATCCATACAAATTTGCAAACTCAAACATCAAATGCTCTTCACAATGCCATCATGGAAATAGGTGGTAAAGACCATCCACCGATGTTAGCACCTGGTAATTATGTTCAGTGGAAATCCATAATCAAGAGATACATCGACACCAAACCTAACAATGAAAACATCCACTATCGTCTCTAGAATCTACCTTACAAATTCAAATGGACTGAGAAGACTGTTCCAGTTGTAGAAGGTAGTTCAGAAACCACTATAGAAGGGTACATGGAGAACTATAAGAATGTGTCACAAGACATAAGGAACCAATTGGATGCTGAAGCTGTTTAGATAATTCTCATAAGGGTAGATAATGATATCTACTCCATAGTTGATGCTTGTCCAAATGCATGTGAGATGTGGAAAGCAATTGAAAGGTTGAAACAGGGTGAATCAATCAATGTTCAAGATCTTGAAACCAATTTATATTGGGAGTTTGGAAAATTCACATCACGGGATGGTGAATCACTTGAATCGTATTACTCAAGGTTTTACAAGATGATGAATGAGCTTGTCAGAAATAAGTGTGATGTTACCAATCATCATTCTTACTTCAATTACAACCAGAATGGCAAAGGTTTGTGATACTTGTTAAGCAGAGTCAAGAATTGAAGACTGTCTCCTACCATAAATGTTATGACGTTCCGAAGCAACACCAGAATGAAGTCACCAAGATAAGAGCTGAAAGACATACCAGTACTGCTAAGTCCCACTTGCACTTTTTTGGGTTTTTGCTTAAACAACCAATTTACCATCCTCAAATCCATCCTAATCACTACACACAAAAATTTCCTCCAATCAGATCACAACCAGTGCTACTAGAAATAGGTAGGTGAAGCAATTAGCAACCTCTCCCCCATCCAATTATGATCAAGAATTCTACGATGGTTGCTTTGAAAGATAATGAAATGTCAATGGGAAAAGGTTATGATAAACTCATGTCTTTAATTTCTACTATCATTCAAGAAAATCTATCAAACTAACCAATAACAACATCAAAACTTCATCAAACACCGTAGAGCACATACAAGGATAATACTCAAGAATCAACAGAGGAAGATGGGTTAGGATAATCATAGGTAGTTAATGTTTGCTGAGGCTAGGAGAAATGTAAGGTACACAGGTAGTGCAGCAGTCTGGGATTTAGTGTTATAATTACAAGGAATATAGGCATGTAGCAAGGGAATGTCAGAAACCGAAACGAGCAAAGGATGCAGCCTATCACAAGGAGAAGACGCTATTGTGTAAGCAAGAGGAAGCTGGATTTCAGTTGAATGCAGAGCAAGCTGACTGGAGGGATGACACTGATGATGAACCTGTCGATCAAGAATTGGAAGCACATTATATGTACATGGCACAAATTCAAGAAGTTACTCCAGATGCTGCTATCAATTCTGGACCCATCTTTGATACTGAGCCATTACACAAGGTACACAATGATAATGATAACTATAATGTGTTTGCCAATGACAGAGAACATCCTGAGCAACCTGAATTTATTAATGACACATATCTGGAGGAACAAGGTGATACTAACATCACTATTGATTCATTGGATATGAGTACTAATGGAGAAACGGTTGACCAGGATGATGATGATCTTGCTATAGAACGTGATTTGCTTTCTTCTTTAATTGATAAACTAAAATGTGAAATTGATGACAATAAAAACCGTAATAAATTTTTAGAATCATCAAACAAGACTTTAGTTGATAAATTGAAACGTGAAATTGAGGATTTCAAAACCAAAAATAAAAGTTTAGAATCATCAAATAACCATTTCAAAGAAGCAAACAATAAATTATTAGAGACTAATCAATTGATGTTCAAAGACCTTAAGAAGTTCCAAGCTGAACTTGATAGGTATCATGATGTGAATTATGCGTTAAAGGTGGCAATTGGATTGTTGCCAAAAGCTAAAGGGGATTGAATGGCATACAAATGGAATCTGAAAGTCATTTAATGAACATACTCGAAAGTTACAATGATTTAAATCAATAACGATTTTAGAAAACGAAAAAGGTGCGTATTGCACATCAAGAAACCATTCCCATAATGTCACAAGAAAAAAAAAGTCAAAAAATGTTTCACAAAACTCTTGAAGACAAGGAACTTGAAAGTCAATGTTTGGAAAATATCAATTAAAGTATTGGAATGATATTGTTTTACAAAACCGGTCAATTGTGCAAACGATGAATATGCTTAATAGTAATTGTAAAACAAGTTTTGGTTTAACTTGAGTTTCCTAAAGAAAGCTCAAAGAGCGAATACTCGTCTATATGATATAGGTTGCTATAATGATAATCTTGCTTTAATGTTAGCTCCTGAATCTGACAAAACGATTCATCTTGCCCAAGAAATTCGATCAAAATTAAGTGATTTAATCAAACCTTTTAATTATAAAAACTTGAATAATCTTTATGATTTGTTCGTTCCACAACGTGAAAAGTCGCCTGAACAGGGATATTTTTAAGAAAGGTCAAAAATGAGTCATACACCTGTCAAGAATGAAAATTCAAAAGAGTCTCTTAATAAACAAACAACTTTGTTAGAAAAATGGATGGATAAATGTTGGGATTAAAAGACTTCATGATGATCTTAGAGTTACTGCTGCTCAGGTGTGTGTTAGTACTGCTAAGCATAAATTAATGTTGTTAGTAATCTTTATGAAAAATATGCTAAGTAGTTAGTACTGCTAGTTACTACTGCTAGTGTAAGTTACTACTGCTAGTGTATATTAGTGCTGTTAATTACTACTGCTAGAGTAAAGATAGTACTGCTAGAGTAAAGTTAGTACTGCTAGTGTAACTTAGTACTGCTGATGAAGAATGAAGAAAATATTCTAAGTAGTTAATGCTGCTTGTGCTCAGTTAGTGCTGCTGGTACAAAGTTACAACTGCTGACAAAGTTACAACTGCTGAAAGATTACAACTGCTCAAGGATTAAGACTGCTGAAAAGATAAAGGTTGATTAAGGATCAAGAATACTTATGTGATAAGTATGAGATATTTTTGTAAAAGATACGTATAAGTTATTTGTTTAGAAGATCATGATAACTTAGGAAAATATTGTAAGCCAGTTAGGACTCCTTGGTGTATAAAAGGAGGTCCTAGGGCATAGAGATAGATATCATCTTTTCATTGTTCTGTCAATCTATTTGTAGCTTCAAGGTTTTGTAACCCTAACACTATTAAGAGTGTTCGTATTATATTGAGGCTAAAAGTTTGGTAAACTGTTTGTTATTAATCTTATTCATTACTGTTTCATTGAAATTCTTCTTAGTATCATTGACTAGATTCCGCATAGTCTTTGATATTCACAATCAAAGTTTCTATCATAGTTGTTTTGGATTTATTCAATACAACTTAGTCTTATACAAGTTAAGCAAGATCTATTCTATTGGGATCAACAAGTGGTATCAGAGCTTGTGAGAAGCTTTGAATAAGGAGAACTTTACTACATACAAGATCTACTTTTTCAAGAAGTAAATAGGAATCTCAAATTTACTCAAACATCAAGGCCTACCCTACTCCACCTAGTGAGTATGATATCTGGAGTATGAGGATGGATGAGGATGAAGCAGTACCTATAGTGCATTGATTACACTCTATGGGAGATCATAGAAAATGGTAATGCACCCATAGTAACAAAAACGGTTGATGGTAAGGAGACTGTTATCCCTCCTATAAGTGTTGAAAAGAAGGCACAAAGAAGGGCAGAGTTAAAGGCAAGAAGCACTTTGTTGATGGCTTTACCTAATGAGCATCAATTAAAGTTCAACTCATACAAGGATGCTAAGACACTGATGCAGGCTATTGAGAATAGATTTGGAGGTAATACTGCTACAAAAAAAACTCAAAAAAATCTTCTAAAGCAGCCATATGAGAACTTTGTTGTATCCAGCACAAAATTGATTGAGCAAATCTATGAAAGGCTTCAAAATCTAATTAGTCAACTAGAGATGCATGGTGAAGTTATCCCTCAAGAAGACATCAATCAGAAGTTCTTGAAAAGCTTGTCACAAGAATAGACTATGCATACAAATGTGTGGAGGAACAAATCAGAGATTGAGACATTGAGTTTAGATGAACTCTTTAACAACTTGAAGGCCTATGAATCAGAGGTCAATGGGACATCTAGCTTAACCATAAACTTATACAAGTAGCCTTTCTGTCCTCTAGCAGCACTAGCAGTGCAACTAGGGCAGTTAATACTGCTCAAGGTGTTAATACTGCTAGCACTTAGGGTGCTGCTGATAGCTCAACAACTATTGAAAATTTGAGTGATGCTGGGGCTGGGGATAGCTCAACAACTATTGAAAAATAGAGGATGTGTGATTATTCCTTCTTTGCTATCTCAACGAAGTATTATATAGACTGAAAAAGAAATCATACAACAAATCATCCTTATGATCTAGAAGAGAAAGGATATAAGGTGGAACATTGCTATGCTGACTATGAGGGCAAGAAGATTCCTGAAGAATACTAGAAGGAAGCTGGACATTACCAACAAAGAAAGAATTGGGTTTAACAAGTCCAAGGTGGAGTGTTTCAACTGCCACAAGAGATGATACTTTACAAGGGAGTTGTTGGAAACACAAAAAGTGTCGGTCACTTCCAAGTTGTAATAGTCTTAGCTCGTAGTTTATGTAATGATTAGATTAGTAATCTTAATGCGAGTGATTCATAGTTAATGGCAGCTAGTGCTAAAACTACTACAGATGGGGAAAATTAATGCTGCTAGCATTGAAACTTACTACTGCTGGGGAAAGTTAATGCTGCTAAGGCATAAACTTACTACTGCTGTGAAAGTTAATGCTGCTAGGCATAAACTTACTGCTGCTGTTGAAAGTTAATGCTGCTAGGCATAACTTACAACTGTTGGTGAACGTTAATACTGTTGAGGGTAGTTTCATAAATACTTCGATTAAGGGTTTTAATCACTCATTCAATCGATTTCAATCTTTACATACTCTCTAATCATAAACCCTAACTCAATTTCATCATTTTTCATCAAAACCCAACACAATGTCGAATCAAAAGTTTGCTGATACTCACAATTTAGTTGCATTTTTAGAGAAACCCACTGAAAGTGAAGGGTTTGAGGAGATAGTTGATTTTCTGAATGTGAACCCCTATTAAATATGCTTTAACTGTTAATCCTACAGTCTATTGATTATGTTTTAAACAATTCTAGGATACTGTCTCAAAGCAAAAACGGTTAATGGGGAAGTACAATTGCAAGCCCTAGTGGATAAGAAGAAGGTGATCATAACTGAATCCACTATAAGGAGAGATCTTCAACTAGAAGATGCTGAAGGTACTGAATGTCTACCCACTGCTACCATTTTTGAAGAACTAACAAGAATGGGGTATGAAAAACTTACTTAGAAGCTTACATTTTATAAAGCTTTCTTTTCACCTTAATGGAAGTTTTTGATTCATACAATTTTGCAATGCCTAAGTGCTAAAACTACTACATGGAACGAATTCAGTAGCACTATGGCTTCTATAATTATCTGCTTAGCCACAAACCAATAATTCAACTTTTCCAAGTATATCTTTGATAGTATGGTGAAGAATGTAGATAGTATGGTTAAATTCTAGATGTATCCAATGTTTGTGCAAGTATTTGTTAATCAACAACTTGGAGATATGTCACATCACAAAAAGATTTATGTTACCCCCTCTCACATAAAGAAGATTTTTGCTAACATGAAGAGGGAAGGAAAAGGTTTTTCTAGAACAATCACACCTTTATTTCAAACGATGATGGTTCAACCTTAGGAAGAAATGGGTGAAGGTTTAGCTAGTCCTACTGATCCCCATCACACACCCACTATTACTTAACCATCTACATCACAACCTCAGAAGAAACAGATTAGGAGGAAACAGAGGAAGGACACTGAAGTTTCTCAACCTAGTGGTCCTACAGAACCTATGGCAGATGAGACTGAAAATGTGGAAAGTGTACCTACACATTCCAATGATCCACTGCTTAGTGGTGATGATAGTCTGAAACTCAATGAATTGATAGAACTTTGTACCAACTTACAAATGAAGGTTCTTGACTTGGAGACTACAAAGACCATTCAAGCATTGGAGATTGATAGCTTAAAAAGGAGAGTGAAGAAGCTTGAGAAAAAGCAAAGGTCAAGAACTCACAAGATTAGATGATTGTACAAGGTTGATCTAAGTGCTAAAGTTATTTCCTCAGATGATAAAGCTAGTTTAGGTGCTCAGGAGGATGCATCCAAACAGGGGAGGAAAATTCTTAATATTGATGCTGATGAAGACATCACCTTGGATAGTACTCATGTTGATACCGATCCTGATACGTTTGAAGTGCATGATCTTTATGGTGATGAGGAGTTTGTAGAAATTGAAGAGCATGTGGTTAATGCTGCTACCACTACATCAACAACTGCTATAACAACTGTTGCTGATGAAGTTGAAATGACTTTGGATCAAACACTTATAGAGATAAAGAGTGCAAAACCCAAGGTAAAAGGGATTATTATGCAAGAGCCAAGTAAATCAAATCTAACAATTTCTTCTCAACAACCATCACAGGTTAATGGTCTAGGTTCAAAGGATAAGGGTAAAGAAAAGATGATAGAACCTAAGAAGCCTTTGAAAAAGAAAGATCAAGTCCTCTTTGATGAACAAGAAGCTATAAGGCTACATGCTCAATTTAATGAGGAAGCAAGGGTTGCAAGAGAAAAAGAAGAAGCCAATGTTGTCTTAGTTGCACAATGGAATGATATTTAGGATAAGGTTGAGACAGATTATGAGTTGGCTCAAAGACTAAAACAAGAGGAACAAGAAGAATTGACTATTAAAGAGAAGTCTAAACTATTTCAGCAACTCTTAGAGAAAATGAGGAAGTTCTTTGCAGCTAAGAAAGTAGAGGAAAAGAGGAACAGACCACCAACTAAAGCTCAACAAAGAAGTATAATGTGTACCTATCTGAAAAACATGGAAGGATGGAAGCCCAAAGACTTAAAAACTAAGTCATTTGCCAATGTTCAGAAGTTATTTGATAAAGCAATGAAAATGGTGAACACCTGTGTTGACTTTAAAACAGAGTTGGTGGAAGGCACTAAAAGGGAAGAGAGTTCTAAGAGAGATGAGACAATAGGACAAGAAAGCAGTTCTAAAATAGCAGGTGATGAGCTAGAACAAGAAAAGGCTAAGAAGCAAAAGATAGATGATGATCAAGAAGAAGCTAAGCTGAAAGAGCTTATGGAAGTTATTTCTGATGAAGAAGGTGTAGCAATTGATGCTATTCCTTTATCTACTAAACCTCCAAGCATTGTTGATTACAAGATCATTAAAGAAGGAAAGATCAACATTTATCAAATTATAAGAGCTGATGGAAGTTCAAAGAGGTACTCAGCCGTCATTCATATGCTTAAAAACTTTGACAGAGAAGATTTGGAAACTCTATGGAAAATAGTTAAAGCTAGGCATGGGTATACAAAACCAGAAGAGGGCTATAAGAGAGTGCTATAGGGTGATCTAAAGACAATGTTTGAACATTATGTAGAAGATCTAGTATGGAGGTATATACAAGGAAACAAAGTGATAGTTTAGAAGCTATTTGATTCATGTGGAGTACACTTTGTGAGGTTTTTAAATATGCATCTCTTTATGTTGGTAGAGAAAAGACATCCCCTTACAAAAGCTACCATCACTTAAATGCTCAATAAGAAGCTTCAAGCTGATCATTGGAATGAAATGTGCTATCAACTTCTTAAGCTTATGACTAAGCAACTCAAGAATTAATGAAGTATTTGGAAGCATCCTCATGGTGTTTATAAAGCTTTCAATGAAGAAACTTGAGGATTTTGAATATAAATATCAAGTTTAGGGGGAGGATTGTTGGGATTAAAAGACTTCATGATGATCTTAGAGTTACTGCTGCTCAGGTGTGTGTTAGTACTGCAAAGCATAAGTTAATGTTGTTAGTAATCTTTATAAAAAATATGCTAAGTAGTTAGTACTGCTAGTGTAAGTTATTACTACTAGTGTATATTTGTGCTATTAATTACTACTGTTAGAGTAAAGATAGTACTGCTAGATTAAAGTTAGTACTGCTAGTGTAACTTAGTACTGCTGATGAAGAATAAAGAAAATATTCTAAGTAGTTAATGCTGCTTGTGCTCAGTTAGTGCTGCTAGTACAAAGTTACACCTGCTGACAAAGTTACAACTGTTGAAAGATTACAACTGCTCAAGGATTAAGACTGCTGAAAAGATAAAGGTTGATTAAGGATCAAGAATACTTATCTGATAAGTATGAGATATTTTTGTAAAAGATACGTATAAGTTATTTGTTTAGAAGATCATGATAACTTAGGAAAATATTGTAAGCCAGTTAGGACTCCTTGGTGTATAAAAAGAGGTCCTAGGGCATAGAGATAGATATCATCTTTTCATTGTTCTGTCAATCTATTTGTAGCTTCAAGGTTTTGTAACCCTAACACTATTAAGAGTGTTCGTATTATATTAAGGCTGAAAGTTTGGTAAACTGTTTGTTATTAATCTTATTCATTACTGTTTCATTGAAATTCTTCTTAGTATCATTGACTAGATTCCGCATAGTCTTTGATATTCACAATCAAAGTTTCTATCATAGTTGTTTTGGAATTATTCAATACAACTTAGTCTTATACAAGTTAAGCAAGATCTATTCTATTGGGATCAACAATGAATCCTTCCGTGATTCCAGAAAGTGTAAAAGCTTTAAGAACTTTTCAAAATTAAAAGTATGTTGACATGATTTTTTGATGGAGTGGAGAGGTTGCAAACAAACAATTGCTAAAAGAACATATTTTTGTCACATAGATCCATTCATTCAAAATACAATTGAAGGAAATTTTTTTCCCTAAATTCGAAGAATAAATGCTGATTTAGAAAAATTTCCATTGTGTTTGAAAGAAGAAATGGTTGCTGATTTGAGATACTTTAATTATCTTGAACATGAAGTAGACTCTCTTAAATCTTAACTAGAAACTCAAAAAACACAGTTTTTGAATGAAATCGATTGACTTTCCAGGAATATTTATAATGCTATAACATGAATGCTATACTTGGGTGTGTAACTACCTTCGATGAATTCACTGATTTACAATGTGATTTTGTGACCCAGTTGTCAAAAGGAGATGAACGTCTTGAAAAAGAGCTTTCTCAAAGTAATATAACGTCAAAGAGTTTTGAAGCACTTTAACAACATGCTATCGATCTTGAACTTGCTTTAAAATAATGTCAGGAACAGATAATAAATGACAAAGCTTTTAAAGAAAATCAGTCAAAAGTATTACTGAAAGAACGTGAACAATATTTTGAAATTTAAGACTTGAAAGCTCAATTATAAGACAAAGGAATTGGAATAATTGAGTGGAAGAAACTCATTGAAAAGATGAAAGGAAAATCTATGGAAACTAAGTTTGAAAAACCATCGTTATGCGACAACCGAATGCTTTTAAATGTAAAAGACAATCAGTTTTAGGTAAACCGGCTACTTTTTCAGATTCTCTTGCAAAGACAGATTTTTCAAAGTCAAAGTCAGTTACTACAAATAATGTGTCCATTGATTTTTCAAAACCTGTCACTACATATATTTTGCCTCAGAATGTGAAGTCAATTTTAAAGAACACAAATGTGATTGCTCTAGGAATGTATAAAGTGCACACAAAGCCTAATCAAACTAGAACACCACAATTGCCTCAATACATTAGGAAAAATAACAAATGCGTGTCTTTCTCTACAGGAGTAATTTCCACTATTAGTGTTAGCAGACCACAGCTTAAGAGCAATCAATTAGAAGATAGAGTCATGCATAACAATAGTCAAAGGAAGAAACAAGTATCTGTAGGAATTTTAAGTTTTCTAATAATAAAACATTTGTAACTGCATGTAATGACAGTTTGAATGCTAAGACCTTGAATGTAAACTTTATTTGTGTTACTTGTGGAAAATGTGTGTTTAATGACAATCATGATATGTGTGTTCTTCATTATATTAATGGCGTGAATTCTAGGACTAAAATGCCTATGGCTGTGCCTATTAGTACTAGAGAACCCAAACGAATTATGAACCAATTTGCTGCAACACCCCTTAAGAGAATAGTTGCTGCAGAATCCACTAACCAAAAACCTAGAAGCACAATTAGGAAGTAATATGAGCAGATTAGTAAGACATGTAAATGGTGGTACTGTAAGATTACACCACCAGGATATAAATGGAAACCTAAGTCTAGAATAGTGAATGTTGAACCAAATGTTAGTATGCATCTAGGAACTAAATCTAGATCTACTAATATTTTAAAACCCACGACTCTAAGGAAATCCACTATATCAAATACTTCATTGTCTTCTAATTCTTTTGAAGCTCATAGAGATAATTTTATTCATCGTCGACTCTAGGTGCTCAAAACACATGACGGGAAATCTCAAGCTTCTAAGTAATTTTATGGAGCAATTTCTGGGTACGGTGAAGTTTAGAAATGATCAAATTGCACCGATTCTTAGTTATGGAGATATGGTTCAAGGAAATGTCATGCTCAAGAGGGTTTATTACGTCGAAGGGCTGAATCACAATTTATTATCTGTTGGTCAATTCTGTGATGCGGATTTAGAAGTTGTTTTTCGGAAGTCTACATGTTATATTCGTGATTTGAAGGGAAATGATCTTCTCATAGGTTCTTGTGGTACAAAACTGTACTCCATCACTCTTCAAGACACATCTACTCTCAATCTAATTTTCTTAATGGCTAAAGCTTCATCGTCACAAGCATGGTTATGGCATCGTCGTCTCTCACATCTAAACTTTGATACCATCTTGCTTTTGAAGTATGATATTGTGACTGGCCTTCCCAAATTGAAATTTGCCAAACATCATCTTTGTTCTTCTTGTGAGTTAGGGAAAGCAAAACACAAGTCTTTCAAGACTAAAAATACCTCAAGTTCAAAGAGACGTTTACAAATTCTACACATGGACTTATGTGGTCCCATGAGGGTAGAAAGCTTTAATGGTAAGAAATATGTGTCGGTAATTGTTGATGATTATTCACGATATACTTGGACTCACTTCTTGAGATCCAAAGTCGAAACACCTGAAGTTCTCATCAATTTCCACAAACTTGTTCAAAGAGGACTTCATGCTCAAGTTAGAACAGTTCAAACTGACAAAGGCACATAATTTTTGAATAAAACTCTTCATGCATACTTTGCTCAAGAAGGGATTGAACACCAACGTCAACTACTCAAACACTTGAATAAAACAGCGTTGTTGAAAGACGGAACCGTACTCTTGTTGAGGCTGCTCGAATAATGCTAAGCGCCACTAAAGTTCCTTTATTCTTCTGGGCTGAAGCAATTGCAACAACATGTTTTACTCAAAACCGTTTACTCGTAATTCCTCGACATGAGAAAACACCTTACCACATTATCAATGGCCATAAACCGTCTATTAAGGCCTTTCACATTTTTGGCTCTCTTTGCTACATCGTCAGGGATGGTGAAAATCTTCATAAGATTAAAGAAAAAGGTGATGCATGTATTTTTGTAGGGTATTGTACTCAGTCAAGAGCTTATAGGGTATATAACAAGAGAACAAGAGTGATAGTTGAAACCATTCATGTCAACTTTGACGAATTGCCTCATATGACGTCAGATCACGTGAGTTTTAACCCCGTGCCAGAATGTCCGACAACGGCACTTGAACAAGGCAGTTTAAGTCCCGGTCCCTAAATTTAAGAAAATGTTCCTTATTCATCTGAGACAGTAACAATGTCAAATGAGCTAGATTTACTATTTAGTCTGATGTTCGATGAAGTACTCAATGAAACTACTCCATTTATGTCAAAGTCTTCTGCTGTAACTGCTGCTGATGCACCTAATCAACGTCAACAACAACATACAACTCCATCTACTTCAACAACTGTTGCTGCAGATACACCTCCATTGATCATTCAAACAACACCAGAAACTACAAGTCAAGCACCAACTATCACTGCCATTAAGAACATTAATCAAGCAGAAATAGATAAAGAAAATGCACAAGTTGAAGAAGATGAAATTATCAACATCTTTAGTACACCAGTACAAGAACGAGGGGAGACATCATCTTGATATGTTGACTCGTCAAACATGTATACATTCTATCAACGATATCCTTCAGAACATCGTTGGATAAAAGATCATCCGTTAGAACAACTCATTGGAAATCCTTCTCAGTCAATTAGAACAAGACATCAGCTAGAAACAAATGGTGAGATGTGTATGTTCGCACTCACCGTGAGTCAAACTAAACCGAAGAACATCAAAGAAGCCATGACTAATTCTGCATGGATTGAAGCGATACAGGAAGAACTTCATCAGTTTGATCGATTAGATGTATGGGAATTAGTCGACAGACCACTCTACAAAAATGTCATTAACATGAAGTGGCTCTAGAAAAACAAACGTAATGAGGAGAATACTGTAATACGCAACAAAGCTCATCTTGTAGCTAAAGGATACAACCAACAGAAAGCAATCAACTTTGAAGAGTCATTTGCTCTAGTTGCTCGATTGTAAGCTGTCTGGTTATTCATTGCGTATGCTGCACACAAGTCATTTCCTATCTATCAGATAGACGTAAAGACAACTTTTCTTAACGGTCCTCTAAAGGAAGAAGTGTACGTCAATTATCCAGACAGATTCGTAGACCCACATCATCCTGACAAAGTCTATCGTCTCAAAAAGGCATTATATGGACTCAAACAAGCTCCAAGGGCATGGTATGATGAACTCTCCAACTTCCTGGTATCTAAAGGATTCTCAAAAGGTTCTATTAATCCAAGTCTATTCATTACTAAAAGGGGAAGACATATTGCTTGTGCAAATTTACGTTGATGACATTATTTTTGGTTCTACGAACCTAAAACGTTCCAAAAAGTTTGAAAAATTAATGCACAACAAGTTTGAAATGTCTATGATGAGGGAGCTGAAATTATTTTTAGGAATTTAGATCCACCAATACCCACATGGTATCTTTATTAACTAAGCTAAGTATGCTCAATAGATACTTAAAAAGCATGGTATGACCTCATGTGATAGCGTTGGTACTCCAATGGCTACTAACCCTTAGATGCTGACTTGAGTGGAACTCTTGTTGACCAAACAAAATATCATAGCATGGTTGGGGCACTCATGTACTTAATAGCAAGTAGACCGGATATTGTACACGCAACATGTTATTGTGCTCATTATCAAGCGAGGCCAACTGAAAAGCACCTTAGAGAGGTTAAACGGATATTTTGGTACCTTAAGAATACCATTAACATGGGACTCTGGTATTCGAAGGACACCAGATTTAATCTACTTGCTTTTTCAGATTCAAATCATGCAGGTTGTCTTGATACACGTAAAATCACATCTGGTGGTATACAATTTCTAGGTGGTGATAAGCTAGTCAGCTGGTCGTCAAACAAGCAAGACTACACTTCCATGTCTTCAGCAGAAGTCGAGTATGTGTCTTTACCTGCGTGTTGCGCTCAAGTTCTATGGTTGAGAACTTAGCTCACAGATTATGGCTTTCGCAATGACAAAATACCTATGTATTGTGATTCAAAAGAAGCCATAGCCATCTCGTGCAATCCAGTCTACCATTCCTGCACCAAGCACATTGATATCAGATATGACTTCATAAAGGAACAGGTTGAAAAGGGTATTGTTGAATTATTCTTTGTTGGAACTGAATACTAGTTAGCTGACCTGTTTACTAAAGCCTTACCCGAAGAGAGGTTTAAGCATCTCGTAAGACGACTCGGTATGAGATGTCTGACTCCAGAAGAACTAGCAGTTCTGGCAAACGAATCTGCTTGACCAATCAAACATCGAATTTGTAAATATTTTTATTTTTCTATTTATTTTTATTTGTAAATATTTTTGAAAAAGAAAATACAAAAATATAAAACCAATAAAAAGAAATAGAAGAATATAAAACCTAGAAAAACATAATATAAAATCAAAAAATTTCAAAAATACCAAAAAGAATCTTCTCGACGTGTCTTTTGAAATCGATAACATTTACGTACCTAGAAATGTTGATTAACATTGACACGGGTGGGTAAAAGAAGTTCGAGCAAGAGTTCAAACGTTTCAAAACATGTCATTTCTAAATTTTCTTTATGACTTATGTACATTTCAGTGCATAACTCGAGGAAGTGTACGCTTCAGTACGCTTACTCTAAAAATAGAAGAGAAGTCTTCTATCATGTGTTTTTTTTTCAAAACTGTTGAACATAATTTTTCAAAAAGAACTTGTCATGTCAAATTGGTCACAATATAATTTGTGATATCTTTCCATAATAAGTGGTATTCTTAAAATTGCGTGTTCAACACTCCCTTCCTCAA
>BQNB010107323.1:0-19489 GCA_026074375.1 Tanacetum coccineum | reverse complement strand
GTTTTTGATTGGATTTGATTTGGTTTGTATGATAACTTATATGGTAGTCCATTTATTGTCATGCAACGTTTTTATTTATAACAGTAATGATTTAATTGGATTTATATCGTGTCTTAAACCTATGACTCTCACCAAATTTATGTTGACGTTTTTGAGAATCATTTTCAAGTATTCAGTTTAAGACTAATGATGCTAGGAGAAGTGGATAGAGTGACCTTAGGATTGGCTTGTGGAGTTCTTCTTATTTGTTCTTTCGATTTAGACTTATGTTCTGCTGGATAATTTAAGTTTAGGATTGATTTACTTTTATGTTGTGGAGTTCTTCTTATTTGTTCTTTCGATTTAGACTTATGTTCTGCTGGATAATTTAAGTTTAGGATTGATTTACTTTTATGTTGGTTTATGCTTTTGCGTGTATGACATTACTTAATAATGCAAGACTCCTTTATCTTGTGTTGGGTATTGTTATGACACATAGTGTCCCCTGTAGTTATTTTCTTTTCCTTTTAGTATCTCTATAGTAGACGCCATTGTGTTGTAACGATATCCATGAAGTTGCACCTCGTGCTTCCGCCTTGGCGGGGTGTGACACTACTATCGAAGGTTTTTCGAAGATTGCAAAGTCTTTGACTGAATTAACCCAGAAAAACAAGAAGTATAGCTGGGGAAAAGACCAAGACCCCCCCACCCCCCCCCCCCCACCCCCCCCCCCCCCCCCCCCCCCCCCCCCCCCACCCCCCCACAACCCTAAAATCAAAAATTTCCCCCCCAATGAAGTTTCACCTCGTGCTTCCGCCTTGGCGGGGTGTGACAGATTGGTATCAGAGCCTTTGGTTATAGAGAAGTAGGTGGTTGAGCCTAGACTATAACCTAGGAGTCCTTCACGTAGATGCATGTTAGGGCTTAAGTGTTTAGTAGTATATCTAGTATGTGTTTTTCCCCTTAATAGTATGATGTTATTTCTTAATTTTGTTGATTTCTTTAGCTATTTTGATTGCCTTTACCTGATTTAGTGTGCCTCATTCCTTCTTGTTAAATTAGCTATGACTCCTTTTGCTCCTAAGAAGTTCCGTATGGGAGTCGCAATTGCGACAGGACGTAGGGGATATTACAAACCGGGGACACGAGCATGGGTAAGCCGGATTAGCCGCAAGATCCGCATACCAATTTCTATGTACCCATGCAGGGTGGAAGAAAGACTGACTATAGAATTAGCAGAGGGAAGAGAAGTGGAGAAAATAGTGACAACTGTGACAAAGAACGGGGTGGTTACTAGGTACCCTGGGAAATTTCAGGAGTACCAGCTAACTGATAAAGAGAAGGAAATGGAAAGGATGATGATATACTGGGATCAAGTGGAATATGAGGTGTCGGATGATGATGATTCGGATTTGAAATCCACGGCAAGGAGTGTGCCTAAAGACTATGAGTTAGAGGATACTGGTGATAGTAGTAGAAATTAAGTTGTGCTTAGTTTCGTCTCATTATAAACTTTAAACCTTAGGCTTTTCTTTCGGATTTGTTGACTATTTTGATGTTATGAAATGTGTGATTTCCTTTAATTGTGAGTTTTCTGTTGCTATATGTGGTGGTTTGCTAATGTGACTTATGTGGTCTGAGTCTTGTTGATATTGAGAAGTGTATTCATAGGAGGGAGTACACTCGTGAAAGGGGGCATCTATAATTGAGGGTCTTGTTTACCCGTAAATTGATTACTTTGAACAAGATTAATCAAAGTTTGTTTGAGTTCAAAATTGTTTGCATTTATTGTTGGTACAACAATTGCATCTTCGTATCCCTCGATGGGAGCTTGTATCATTTGAGCCATGGTACGATTGTCGGCCATTGGAATCTCGGGTTCCTCAACACAAACCGATGTTAATTGTTGTTGTCGACGATTTCGATTACGAGCTTGAGAACGAGTGCGCATGCACTAAGAATAAAGAAATTAAAAAGTAAACAAAAATTACACTAATATTTTTTTTGATTTTTGAATTTTTGATTTTTTTTAACAATCTATTTTAAACGGATACACGGAAGACAACTTAAACCAAATAATCGAATTACTTCACGGTAACTCTTAAAAATTGCTTTTTAAGATGAGCCGTACCTCGTAAATGACATAAATGGCAAGTTTTTAAAATCTTTGGTTCGATTTGGGAACTTTTCAAGTTCACCGGAACTTATTTATGATAGTACCTCAATTGAATGTATTATATGTTGGTGTTCGTTTACCAACTTTGTGTATTTTATTTCTTTTTAAGGAATGGCCAAATCCAAGTAAGGGGTCAAGACGCGGCGAATGGGATGTCTTGGAATGACTTTAAGGCGTTGTTGGTAGAAGAATTATGTCCTAGTAATGAAATGGAGAAGTTGGAATTAGAGTTATGGAACCACAAGATGGTGGGAGGCAATCATGCCGCCTACACTGACCGATTTCATGAGCTGGCTAGGTTGGTTCCTCATATGGTGACACCTGAATCGTCATGCATTAAGAGGTACATAGCAGGTTTAGCACCCGAAATTAGGGGGATGGTTAAGGCAACTCAGCCAACAACCATTCAGAATGCGGTTTTGAGAGCGGGTATACTTACGGATGAGGCAATTAGTTGTGGAACGTTGTCAAAAGGTAGTGAAAAGAGGAAGGCAAATGATGAGGGTGCTAAGTGAAAGATAAAAAGAAGGCGAAGGTAGGGGCAGGATTCGTGACAACGCCATATTGAGGGAGGAAGCTGTAGAGTGTGTTTCAACTGTCAGAGACCTGGACATTTTGCCAAAGATTGTCGGGAACCTAAACGTGCAGTTCCGGTAAATACGATGAGGATGAATCATAATCAGAGGGTTTGCTATGAGTGTGGAAGCCCTGATCATCTAAAGTCTACCTGTCCTAAGTTGGGCCGAGCACCTGGGCAGGCGGGAAATCAGTTGGCTATAGAGGGAAATCGTGGCAGCAGAAACAATGGGAATGCAGTTCGAGGAAGGGCTTATAATGTGAACGTGAATGCGGATGAGGCCTCGCGGGACCCTAATGTGGTGACGGGTACTTTCTCTTTAAATAACCATTTTGCTACAGTACTTTTTGATTCTGGAGCTGACTTTAGTTTCATATCTACTGAATTTGTGTCTATGCTAAATGTGAAACCTAGAATCGTAAACCCCGGGTATGTGATAGAGATAGCGGATGGTAAAAGGGTAGAAGTCAATAGGGTTATCTGTGATTGTAAACTAGAACTAGGAAATTCCTTGTTCACTATAGACTTGATACCGTTGGGTCATGGGAGCTTCGATGTGATCGTTGGTATGGATTGGTTATCTCGTAATAAGGCCGTAATTGTGTGTCATGAGAAGATGGTTGAAATACCTTTAGAAGGTGGTGAAGCACTTAGAGTCCACGGGGAACATGCGTTAGGGTTAGACAAGACCTTAATGAATGCTAATGTAGGAGAACCAAAAATGAATGAAATTCCTATAGTGTGGGAATTTAGTGATGTGTTTCCTGAAGATTTGTCGGGTCTACCGCCAAAAAGACAGGTCTAGTTTCGTATAGAATTAGTTGCGGGGGCGGCGCCCGTAGCAAGGTCTCCTTACCGTTTAGCACCTTCGGAAATGCAAGAACTGTCTGGGCAGCTTCAAGAGTTGCAAGACAAGGGTTTCATTCGACCTAGTCATTCTCCGTGGGGTGCACCTGTGTTGTTTGTTAAAAAGAAGGATGGCTCTTTTCGTATGTGTATTGATTATAGGGAATTAAACAAGTTGACTGTTAAAAACCGATATCCTCTCCCTAGAATTGATGATTTGTTTGACCAGCTTCAAGGTTCTCGTTACTTTTCTAAAATAGACCTTCCTTCGGGGTATCATCAACTTCATGTTCATGAGGAAGATATTCCAAAAAACCGCATTTAGAACCCGATATGGGCATTTTGAATTTACTGTTATGCCTTTTGGATTAACCAATGCCCCAACAGTTTTCATGGACCTGATGAATCGAGTTTGCAAGCCATACCTAGATAAGTTCGTCATTGTTTTCATAGATGACATTTTGATTTACTCGAAATCGAAGGAGGAGCATGAGGTGCATTTGAGGTTAGTTTTAGAATTATTGAGGAAGGAGAAGTTGTATGCTAAATTCTCCAAGTGTGAGTTCTGGCTGCAAGAGGTGCATTTCCTTGGTCACGTGGTCAACCAGAATGGTATACATGTGGATCCGGGAAAGATAGAGGCAGTAAAGAATTGGGAAGCTCCCACTTCGCCGACAGGAGTTCGCTCGTTTTTAGGATTGGCAGGTTACTACCGGCGTTTTATCGCTAACTTCTCCAGGATTGCAAAACCACTCACTCTGTTAACTCAGAAAAACAAGAAGTATGTGTGGGGTGCGGAACAAGAGGAAGCCTTTCAATTGTTAAAAAGTAAGTTATGTGACGCACCTATATTATCACTTCCTGATGGTGTTGAAGACTTTGTAGTTTATTGTGATGCTTCGAATCAGGGGTTGGGTTGTGTGCTTATGCAGAGAAACAAGGTGATTGCTTATGCATCAAGACAGTTAAAAATCCATGAGAAGAACTATACTACACATGATCTTGAGTTAGGGGCAGTGGTGTTTGCTTTAAAAATTTGGAGACATTATTTATATGGTACGAAAAGTGTTATTTACACGGATCATAAGAGTCTCCAACATATATTTGATCAGAAGGAGCTGAACATGCGTCAAAGGAGATGGATCGAGTTATTTAGTGATTATGAGTGTGAAATTCGATATCACCCGGGTAAAGCCAATGTGGTGGCGGATGCACTAAGTAGGAAGGAAAGGGTGAAACCTAAACGAGTTCGGGCGATGGCAATGACTATTTATTCTGGAATGAAAGGAATGATATTGGCAGCTCGGAGTGAGGCATTTGATCAAGAGAATGTAATGAATGAAAGGTTACATGGGTTAGATCAACAGATGGAAAGGAAGACAGACGGAAGTTTGTACTTCATGGATCGAATATGGGTTTCGTTGGTAGGAGGTATGAGAATAGTAATTATGGATGAGGCTCATAAGTCCAGATATTCTGTACATCCTAGAGCAGATAAAATGTACTACGACCTTCGAGACATGTACTGGTGGCCGGGAATGAAGAGGGATATTGCTACCTATGTTAGCAAATGTTTAACTTGTGCAAAGGTGAAAGCGAAGCATCAACGGCCGTCGGGCTTATTACAACAACCAGAGATACCAGAATGGAAGTGGGAAAATATCACCATGGACTTCATCACTAAATTACCTAGAACAAGGAATGGGCACGATGCAATATCGGTGATGGTTGATAGATTGACCAAATCAGCACATTTTCTGGCAATACTTGAAGATTATAGTACGGAGAAATTGGCGAGGTTATACACCGATGAAATTGTCGCGCGTCATGGAGTGCCTGTGTCGATCATTTCGGATCGTGACGCACGGTTTACATCACGTCTCTGGCAAACATTTCAGGAAGCCTTAGGAACACGATTGGATATGAGCACAGCTTATCACCCTCAGAAAGATAGACAGAGTGAGCATAGGATTCAGATGTTAGAGGACATGCTAAGGGCGTGTGTGATAGACTTTGGTGGCAGTTGGGATGTCCACCTACCGCTAGCTGAGTTCTCTTATAACAACAGTTATCATACTAGCATTCGGTGCGCCCCGTTCGAAGCACTATATGGAACAAAATGTAGGTCACCCGTGTTATGGGCTGAAGTTGGGGAAGGCAGTTTGATTAGGCCTGAATTGGTGCAAGAAACGACTGATAAGGTAGTAATTATAAAAGAGAGGCTCCAAGCGGCGAGGGATCGTCAAAAGAGCTACGCGGACAACAGGCGCACACCGTTGGAATTTGAGGTTAGAGATTGCGTGATGCTAAAAGTGTCTCCTTGGAAGGGCGTGGTTCGTTTTGGGAAGAAGGATAAGTTAGCTCCGAGGTATGTAGGGCCATTTGAGATTCTTGAAAGGATCGGTCCTGTAGCTTATCGGTTAAGGTTGCCCGAGGAGTTGAGTGGTGTACATGATACGTTCCACGTGTCAACTCTAAAAAAGTGTTTGGCGGATGCTAGTCTGCATATGCCATTGAATGAAATTAAGGTTGACAAGACTCTTCGTTTTGTTGAGGAACCTGTAGAAATTTTGGACCGTGAAGTTAAGAGTTTAAAGCGTAGCAAAATATCACTTGTGAAAGTTCGTTGGGATTCAAAGCTTGGTCCTGAGTTTACTTAGGAGCGCGAAGATTTTATGAAGTCTAAGTATCCTCAGTTGTTTGTTGATCGTGCTGATGAGTCGGCTAATTAAATCTCAGGACGAGATTTCCTAAAGGAGGGGATACTGTGACAACCAAGGTTGAGCAGGTTAGTTTATACCATTAGTTTTGGCTAAGGGTTTATTATATGTGTTTAAGTGTGTGCTATGTGATTTTATGTTTGCTAAGTGAGTTAAGTATGTGCATGTTATCATTTTGAGGTGTATGGACATCTCATTTTGAGTATGTTTGTGGTAGATTATGAGTATTCCATTTGTTCACGTTTAGTGATAAAGGAAGGGATTGGCGTATTGCATGTAATGCTACGTCAATAGTTGGATAATTAAGTGTTAAGCGTTTATGATAATTGTGGCATTTTAGAAATGAAATACGTGGGTGAAATTAGGAAGTTTGTGGCAAACTTTCTAAAAATAGAAAGTATTTTGGTGAGACGAAAGTTATTTTTAGAAAGGTTAGTTAGTGGCGTTTAAGTAAAAAGGTTTAATCAAACTAGCTTAGACTTTTGTAAAAACTTAAAGTAATAAAGTAAATAAGTAGATTAATAAAAAAAATAATAAAGGGGCTTAGTTTGTACGGCAAGAGAAAAAAAGAAAAATAATAATAATAAAAACTAAAGATTTAATTAAACTACAATTTTACCTAAACTAGGACTCAAATTGGATGGTTATATAAGCAAAGCCCTAATTTTTTTTCCCTTGTGTGTCGTGAGTTTCATCACCTCAAAACCCTAGGAAGATCATTTTGAAGAGCTAGGTCCAAGATCAATCAAGAGTGTTCTTTAGGAGGCTTGTAATCAAAGGTAGATACATTAAACCTCACTAAATCTCTTAATTCTTATAGCTTAATTATGATGGATTTAGGTTTAATAAAAAAAATACATATTTATTATGTAATTAATGTTAATATGTTGATTATATTTGAATTAGGGAGGAATCCATGCAATTTTAAGTTAGGGTTTGCATGGATTGATGTTATATTGATGAGCAGAATTTAGTTCAGATTGATTGACATTTTTCTCTATGATGGAGAATGCAGACGACATGATTCTTTTTTTAAACTGTATCATTTTGAATCTTCTTTTCAAAAAATCCGGCCTCAACAGTTTTTGAGGTTGGAAAGTCAATTAAATAATGGTTACAAGATTCGTTGTCAAAACTGTGTTTTCAGATTAATTTTGAGTCAACTTAAGTGAGGTGAAAACCCTACTTAAGAAATGTTTTAAATTAATCCCTTTTATAGATAGTAACTTAAGTGAGGTGAAAACCCTACTTAAGTTGGGTTTTGAAGTCGAAACTTTTTAGTGTGCAATCAGATCCGAAAGTGACCAGTTTGTAAGTTTGATTTTCAAAGGTATACTAATGCATTGAATGGATGCATGGGCTTCTGAGGTAACTTAATATACACATGTGGGGTCATGTGTGAATTTTTGTGGGAATTATGGATACGTTTTGGTATGGGTTTTGGGTCATGCAAGTTGGGTAAAAATTCTGCATTTAAGCAAAAAGTTGTAAGTGTTTAAAATAAAAGTAAAAAGTAAATAAAAGATATAATGAAGATATAAAATGATAGTAGAGAGTCTTTACATATAGTATAGATGATATTAGTCCATCATTAGGGTTGTTATATTGGATTAAGCTTTTAGCTTACCGATGGTAACATGAGCTTTTATTGTGTATAGTTTAATATAAGGTTGAATAAAAATTTCTTTTGATCCATAAAATGCATTAAAGCATTTGTTTTTTCATACCTTTAAGTGAATTAATTTATCAAAGGAAAATTACTACTAAGTACTTTGCTTACGTTTAATTTTTACATTGCAACGTTTTAAAATTGTGATTATCAAAATGTAAGGATGTGAAAAATATTAATAATGTTTTTAGGCATTATTTCTATCAACAATCTCCCCCTTTTTGATGATTACAAAATTTAAACTCATTAAATGTAAAATTATTTTTAAACAAGTATTTAGTGAGTTTTATGTCATTTCTCCCCTTTTTTGTAAAATCAAAAAAAGGCATCGTCGAGAATTGCAAGTAAAAACGACGGAATAAAAGCTCCCCCTTGATGTGTGCTCCCCCTCGTTCGAGGGCACCAAGGAATCGAGCTATGGTTTTCTTGGCTACAAAAACGAGTTAGAACAACGCAAATATTTCTAACATTTAAAAAAAAAAAAGGCCAAGCAGAAAAATATGGCATACAACCAAGCAATATTTATCATTTAAAAAATAAAATAGTGTGTGAAACACCCTCATGCATACATAAGAAAATAACATTCTAACATACATAGAGATTTTAAACTACAAAAAGTCCTAGAACTCGTAAAAGCTCCAAAGGACTTGCTTGCAGTAATGGTGGGATGACAATTATTTGAGAGACTAAACATAAGTATGTTAGTTTGGGGAGGATGGTGGAGTGGTGGATAATGATTGGGTGGTTGTGAGAGCAAATGTGCAATATATGAAACGTATTTAAAGTTCATCTCTTAACCCAAAAAATTGAGGGTTCGTTGTGATACAACAAAGGCAGTAGGTCAACCATGTGCTTCAAGTAAATTCACAAGGAATAGGTGGATGCGGGGCGCAATGATTAGGTGGAAGGTGATGGAGTATCAAATTGGACATCAAGTGGGGTAATTGGGACAATGGTGAGAGTGATGTCCATTAATGCATTTTCTTGAGTTGGAGGTAGTGGAGAAACTCTTGGAGGAGGAGATGTTGGTGGGTTCAAGTAACCATTTGGTGAAAGTGATGTTGATGAGGTTGGTGATTTGGGTATGTAATCAATTGAAGATGAAGAAGTGTCTTTGGTTGATGGTGTTTTGGAGGGTGCATTAGGAGCACTAGGTGATGAAATTTGAAGTTTGGGTGATGAAGTTTTTGTGTCATCTTGGGTTAAATCCACAAATAATTGTTTTAGTGGAATGATGTTGATTTTTGGTCTCTTAGAGACTTTGGAAATAGAGGCTCTAGTAGAGGCCATGGAGGTTTATGGTGGTTGATGATGAATGAGGGAGATGGTGAATTGATGATATATATTTGGAGGGAATTTATTGGAAGAGATTTGTTTGAAAATGGAATGAATTTGAATAAGTTTAGGGTATTCCAAATTTTGTTCGAGCATTCTGGGCAAATATAGCTGATACTAGGTAAAAGAGGGCAAAAAGCAAAAAAATATTGTTTTACCCGTGAAATGCTATGGCGGTTCCCCTAAAGATAAGGGGGCCGCCCATTATGAATTAAGGGGGCCGCCCTCTGTTGAAAATCATTTTTGACAGAGAAAAATATAATTTTCTTAGAATTTTCATGAGAGTGTTTTTGTTTTGGTGGTTTATTTGCAGCAAGTCCTATTGAGTTTTATAAACACTTCTAATAACATGTAATAAACACATTAAAGCATGGAACCAAAATAACATAATTAGGAGATTAAACTAAACAATCAAAAGTTCATAACATCCAAGCAAGCAAGCATCTAAAAATAATAAAACATCCATGTCTTTCCCGAGAAGATATCGTATAATCATCACATAAGAAGATTAGAACAAAACACATAATAAAGAAAATATTGTCCATAAACTATAATTAGCTAACAACTAACTTGTCTCCATGTCCTTCACTTTATTATTCATGCTAAACACCCTTTTTATGCCTTACCAATGACCTTGACTCCTGCCCCCATCTCTCTCGTGCATTTTGTTCGTTTGGTTAGCAAGATGGTTGTCGTGTAAAGAGAGTTTCATCAGTTTGTTGGGAAGAGGAAGGTATTTCGTAGTTTTGGTAGTCGAGTGGATTGAGAGAGTTAAGATAGGTGTTAGGAGATGGAGTGCTTGCTCGAGAAGTTTCGACATTGTCATCATCATCATCGTGTTGATGAGATGACATGCCTTGATGATGAGAGGATGAAGAAGAGACGGAGTAAGTGGCTTTGCCACGATCACTTCCGAGGATCGTCGAGGTTTTTTAATACTAGAGCAAGAGGACGCATGACTCGATCAACAATGTTATAGATGTCATTGTCGAGATGAGGATATGCTTCTATGACGTGTCGATAAAGACGAGTCAAGAACATGCCATATGGAAGATTTGCGGTTGGAGTAGCTCTAGCACATTCGATTCTTTTAACAAAGAGTAAGCTAGTTTGTATATGTTCTTCGCAACAACCCAATACAACAGTGAGCAATAACAAGCGGGAGATGGTCCCGATGTCTCTCCTAGTCCGAACATATTCTCTCGAATATTCTCCCATTGCCTTCATTCAGAGCTTAGTGTCTTAGTGAGGATTTTGATTTGGAGTTAGATGACGTTTGACTCTAATGGTAGTACGGTCTACCATGACACGTTCCAATTTAAGAAGTCGACGAATGTCATCGGGAGTAGGAAGTTCGGTGCAATATGGTACCTCGATTTCTTGAGAATACTCAAGAGATGCAAGGTCCCACTCGTTGGTGAAAACGGCTTGACCATTGTAAGGAAATTGAGGATTGACCGAAATGAACAAGAATAGAGTTATGAAATTCATTTGATCATAAAAGAGATGACAAGATAGCCATATTCATCGGTTTGAACCGTGACTTGACTATAGAAGTCTAGAATAAATCTCGGAACAATCGGTTCGTTGATTTGAAAGAGACAATCGAAGCGAATGTTTGTGAAGAGACGCTCGATGTTGTTGGATTTGTAGTAGGCTTGATCAACAACACGACCTTTATGAATGTTGCGATTTTTCAGTGGATTGTAAATTGAGGCAATGGTAGGGAAAGATTCACGGGGATTTTGGATACTTTTGGGATGTAGGATTTAGTAAAGGATATATCGGTGGTAGTGGCTCTTGGCATTTTTTGTCACCTAAGCAAGTTATCAACGACAAAAAAAATAAGTAAAATGAAATTTATTTTTGTATAATGATAAATGTGGGACAAGGATTACTTCGTCTCTAAAAGTAAAAACCTAAGAAGTTATCCATATGTTCCTTAATTTATTTTTGACTTAATCTAGGATGTCGAAGAATATATATTAGTTATATATTTCAACATCAAGACAATGAACCAAACACTCCCTTATTAATATAAAATTTGTTTAAGTTTGTCAAAAACTATATGTCAAGTATATATTTTGTTGACAAGTATAAGTAAATAGTTTTTTTTTACTTGACAAAAGTTAAGTAGTGTTTGATTTGACTCAAAACCATGTTTTTAAAAGGTTAAGCCAAACGCCCCTTTAATTTATATTATTCATAAAATATATCAATATATATATGAATTATATATATTGATGACTTATATAAGTTAGTTAAGTGTTTATACAAGTAACAAACCTATGGTGATGGTCATTTCGACTCTAAAATTTGATCCTAAGAAACGAACCAAACACCCCTTTATTTTTATAATACATATTATTGATTTGAGAAGTATACATTTGGGAATGTAAATTTTGATGAGCAAAGTAAGGTTGTTTCAACATGTTTTTGGCATGAATCAACAATGTATAAGCCTTGTTTTTTAAAAATTAAAAAAAATGTATGTATATTCATACAATTTTCGAACCAAAAAAACATTTGTGACTCAATTTAGTGTTTTAGAGTTCAAGATTTAAGAGTTCCTATACTATGGTATCATATAGTCTTATGGAATTCCTAACCAAACAGAATTAATGAAAAATAATCCAAAAATACCCAATTTTGATTAAGACCAAAATTGGATGAAATTAAACAAGAGAAGGTTGAAAAAGCTTACAATTGATGTTGTTGATTGACTTGTTTGTGATTTCCTCTTGTGAATTTTGGTTAGTTTAGTGATTTGAGGTATGATTTTTGAAGGTTTTGGTGAGGGTGGTTCGTTCACAGCAGGTGGAGGAAGAAGAAAAAAAATGATGTTTGGGTATATATTTTCGACTGAAAAGGGGTGCTTGTTTTTCCAGATAGGCGGTCCCCTTAAATAATTAAGGGGGCCGCCCCTTTTATATGGCCGGTCCCCTTAAAATTAAGGGGGCCGCCACCTGAAAAACATATTTTCGATTTTTTGGCCAGTTTTGTGAGAAGTATAAATATCAAAATACGTCGGGATATACTAGTAATATTATTTAATATAATCTAGTAACGATCGAGAAAATACTGTAACATTTATAATTAACTATCGGTTAAAAAACTTTAATTACTTCGGATGAAATAATCAAGTTGTCAAGCCGAAAGAAGGATTAACGAGGATTGAGTGACTTTTTCAATTAACTTCTTGTTAATTGAGTAAGTTAATTATCTCGGATGAAATAATTAAATGTCACGATTTGGAGTATATCCAAGACGGTAAATATTTATGAATAGTATAATTGAATTTTGATTTAAAATGCGTAGAACGTAGTAAATATTGTTAGACGTGAGGCGGATGTCAAGACTAAGAGTTTGTTCATCCAAAGTGTTTTGATATCATATGCCTTTCCGGCGTAAGATTAAGACTAATCCTACTATCCATTGAAAAATTACCTACTACTCATTTTTCATCATCTAATGAGTTTTGCTACATGGACAAGAAGATTTCCATTATTGTGATGGTACTGATTAATCCATTGAAGAAATAAAATGGTTCCTAATGAACAAATCCCTATAATACTAGAAATCCAACAAAGGGCATTTGTAATAACTAATCCATATTCCTAACTGTCACTAAAACTAAGTATACATATACCAACAATAATTTACTTATTAGAGAGTGAGACCATACCTTAACCTTCAGAAAATTTCTTTGGAGAGAATCTTCAAGTAACAAGCTTTGAAGATTTATGGAAATCCTGATGTGATTCTTCAAATTATGATTCCATTCATCATGGGCCTGGGTATAAGTACTATTCGTGGGTCGGGTTCATGACCCGAGGTTGGACTATACGTCATCACTAGTAATCAAACATATAGCCGGAGTCTTTCGACCTATATCCGGACTAGTATGATGATCAAATGATGATCGATAATCCAAATATCTAAATATCAAGTTCATATTTATCATTTAACCAAATATCATTAGTCATCCCAAATTAATCCATGTTACTCCATAAATCCCAAACAAACATGAATCAACTACTCCATATTCATGGAGGTAAAACACATAGAAAGCATGTTAGATTCTAAAAACATAAAATTCAAGGAGAGAAACATGTTTATATCGATTCCAATAGCAAATCATATTGATTTTCAAGAGTTTTCCTTCGGACAACGATTCTAACAACCCAAAAATTCAACTCTAAACTATAAACAATTCTATAGCACAACCTTCTTAGATCAAAGAGTATCCTCACTAGATTATACCCTGGAATGTGATGAAGAACAAGGTGATTCATCAACAATTCCACTAGAACTATTCCCTAACTATAAGATAAAGTGTAATGTGATTGAGAAATGATGACTTGGATGATTTGAGATGCAAATTTCATCCTCTATTTATAGCTGAAGGATGAGACTTTAGTTGTGGGAAGTGGCAAGCCAAAGGTTGCATAATAATTGTCTTCATAATGATATTTGAGTAACTGAAGGTAAAGTGCGCCGCACTTGAGAAATTGTGCGCCACACTTGGTGTATAATTAATTTGCATTTACTTCGTTCTGAAGTACGCCACACAATAAGAATTGCGCGCCGTACTTTTGCTTCATTCATTAACTCTTCCTTAGATTCTCTTCTAGATCCTTCTCATAATGATCGTTAGTGTATTTAATAGAATTTCTTTGCACGTTTAGTCCCTTTCTTCACTTTTGGTCCTAAAATGAATATTACACAACAAACAACCAAACTTTGCTATGTTTCATGCGTTAACATATATATTTCATGTATTTTCGAGGGATACTTTATGTATATTTGGAGCGTTATCAGTTGTGATGCATTCATAATTACGTTGGACACCGTATTTATAGATGTGTCCTTTCCCAGTTGTACTCAGTATCTACCCCACACAACTCAATGATTGATCTAACTAATACGATAGACTATACGTACGCGCGAAGCAAGTAATAGGCACACATAGATCCTATCATGCAAAGTATATGAAGATTCCTAGGTTATAGTCTAGGCCAAACCACCTAGTTCTCTATAACCTTGGCTCTAAATATCAATTTGTCACACCCCGACAATGGCGAAAACATGAGGCGTGACGGAGGATTGATCGTCATAACACAAGATACAATATAGAGAAATCTAAATCCATATAAAAATGTGTCACAACATCCTCCGATGACAAGTATGAAAAACTTGTGTCAAATAGTCGATGAACACATCACATAGTTCAAATCTATTACAAACCAGCTCCCAACATAGGGGTAAGATAAGTCTAGAATAATCTAAGAACATCAATATGAAAACAAGTCTCGAATGCAAATCCTTCAACAATGATACTTCACGGGATAGCTTAGGTCTCTAAGGCATTCTATCTGGAGCTTAACGAGCAATTGCATCATCCAAAAATGATACCCGAAAAGGTCAACATAAAGTTTGTGAGCTCGTAGGTTTAGAGGTAAACCCAGTTGCTGTGCTAGAATTTAAGTAGTGGACAATTGTGCAATATGAAAACAGAATGCATGCAATAGTGTTTAGAATCATGACAAAGAATCAAATGATATCATAGCATTTAACCCAATCAACAATCCATAGTGTCTCACGCGCATATAGTCCTCCGAACCTATCGCCTACCAGTTGGAACTAATGTAACACCCCCTTATTTGACATATAGCAGCGGAATCTAAATTGGGGATATTACTTCATGAATCAACAGTAATAATCATAGAAAATGACTCAAAAGAGACATTTTGGAAAATTTAGTTATCATTCAATAATATATATCAGAGTTTTACAAAGGAGGTCCCAAAATACATTTGAAAACATAAAGGTTAAATGATAACAATAGGGAAAACTAGAAGGGGGGTTGAATAGTTTATCGCTTTTTAATTTAATGTTTATGTTTGTTTATGAAAAGTTAGATTTGACTTTTTGTAAATTCAATACTTGCACAATATGAACAATATAAATATGTAGAAGCAAATAAAAGATAAGAGTTGGAAAGATCAAACCATAACACAAGGATTTATAGTGGTTCGGTTATGAAGCTCCTCTTCGGCCTACTCCACTCCCCGAGCATCTAACTCGAGAGTTTTCTTCACTATGTCAACAAGCTCATTTATGGCGGAGAAAACCGTACACAACGTTGCTTATATCAATTTCCGACACTAAGCTAGATGTCGAGTTCTAATCTTAGCAAGAACCAATCTATCACAACACAACTTTACGACTTGTTTACGACTTCACAACTTCACAACTTCACTACACAACTTAGCTTCACACCTTGATCACAACTACACACCTTCATGACTTCACAACTTCACACCTTCACAACTTCTCCTCACCACACTACTTATGTCACAACTATCTAACACTACTAGAAAAGATCACCAAGATCCAACTATACTTACAACAATTACCAAAACCTAACAACTATACAACTATACAAGATTTACAAATGATTTACAAGATATGATGTGGATGCAATAGGATTAGGATATACACTTGGGTATAATACTTCTTCACTTGATGATGAAAGTATTCTTCTCTTGCACTTGAGGAATTAAGCTTGGATCACTTGGAAACAAAGCTTTATGATTAAATGATCAAAGGATTTTAGCGAGATGAGTGGGCTGTTTTAGAACAGAAAGAATGAGTGCAAAAGGTGAGAAAATAATGGGGAAAAGTCCATTATTTATAGGACAAACTGGAGGAGCGTCAGTCTATGGGCTGTCCCCTTATATAGGGGGGCGGTCCCCTTAAAATTAAGGGGGTTGTCCGTGTATTTAAGGGGGCCGCCCTAGGCTAGAGGCTCCCCAGTTTGTCTTTTGTGTAGGGGAATTTTCTGGAATATTTCTAGCCGTTTTAGGTCCGAAAATTTGAATTTCAAAATGTTTATTTTGAATAAAACATTTCTTTTAATTGTAGAAAATGTTTTGTAATGTTTATAAAAATGTCTACAACATTTTATAAAATTATAAGGTTGAATAAAAATTTCCTTTGATCATAAAATGCATTAAGCATTTGTTTATTCATACCTTTAAGTGATTAAATTATCGAAATGAAAATTAACTACTAATTACTTGTTTACGTTTAATTTTACATTGAACGTTTTTATATTTTGTGATTATCAAAACGTAAGGATGTGAAAAATATTAATAATGTTTTTAGGCATTATTTCTATCAACAATCTCCCCCTTTTTGATGATTACAAAATTTAAACTCATTAAATGTAGAATTATTTTTAAACAAGTATTTAGTGAGTTTTATGTCATTTCTCCCCCTTTTTGTAAAATCAAAAAGGCATCGTTGAGAATTTCAAGTAAAACGCGGAATAAAAGCTCCCCCTTGATGTGTGCTCCCCCTCGTTCGAGGGCACCAAGGAATCGAGCTATGGTTTCTTAGCTACAAAATCGAGTTAGAACAATACAAATATTTCTAACAAGTAGCAAGAAGGAAGGAAAAATAAGACAAGAGCAAGCAATATTAAAGCAAAAGATACTTCATTCATTTAGGACAATGTGTGTAGACTACACACAAGCATACATAGAAACTAATATGCTTTAGAAGCATATTGATATAACAAAAGACTAAAAAAAAAAAAAATCCTAAATGGCCATAGAAGGATTTTGGACTTGCTTGTGATTCAAAAGGGTTGAACGATTATTTGTAGGCATATGGTGAGATTAGTTGATTGTGGATGGAGAGTTTGGAGCGGAGGCGGTCATGGGAGGATAGTCTCGTTGGACTCTAGGTGGTGGTTGTGGTCGAGTGAGGAGGAATTCAATCCAATTGATATCCTCACTTAAGGCAATGAATTGTTTTTGGGTGAAAATGCAACAAGGGCAATACCCAACATGAGATTCAACTTGGTTAATGTTGAGGGTGTGTGGTAGGTTTGGAGAGTAAGGTGATGAGGAATTGTTGTTTTGTTGTTGTTGGGAGAGATGCATGGCTAGGAGGTTTGATAGGTCTTGAAGTTGATTAATGTCATCAACAAGGCTTTCTCTACTTGGAGATGGAGGTGGTATGTGTTGAATTTGGTTGTCACTTTGAAGTGAAGCTTGAGTGTGAGTAGCATGTGTATTGATGGGTGAGATGGGAGATGGAGGATGTGAAACAATTTGTGGTGATTTGGGAGTGTCCTTAATGTAAGGATTTGGTGATGCTTGATTTGGGTGATTGTTTTCTTGAGTTGGTTCATGATGAGGGGTGAGTGGTTTTGGCTTTGGTGTGGGTGAACTTATATTGAGTTCATTGGATGTGTTACAAGGATTGAGTTTCTTCCTCCAAATGGGTTTCACACTCATTTTGGCTACCCTTGATGGTTTGGATATGGGTTTGTTGGGAGGTGTCATTGGTGAGGATGATTATGATGATGATGGTTGAGGATGTATTTATAGTGGAGGAAAGGTATAAATTTGGGAAGAATGAACATTTAAGGAACCAAATCTAAGAATTGTTTGTGAATTTAGGGAAACAGTAGCTAAGTCTAGAGGGTATTAGGTTAAGGAGGAATGAAAAATAATGTTTTCCCGTGCCAGCTAGGGCGGTCCCCTTAATTATGGGTCGGTCCCTTTAAATATAAGGGGGCCGCCCTTTATGAATTAAGGGGGCCGCCCACTACAATTTCCCAGATTTTTCAAAATTTGATTTTTCTCAAAAGTTTTGTGAGGGTTTCAGTTTTGGTGGTTGATTTGCAGCAAGTCCATCCTTTTATGGCAATTAAGATGTTTTAACACATAACAATTAAGCATTCAACAATCTACATATGTATAACAAGATGTAGGATAAAATAATTTCATAAAATTTTGGCATATAAGCATTTATGAATAAAGGACCAAAAGAGGATAAAACAAACCGAACATTTGTGTAAATACTAGTGTGTGCCTAAATGCGACAGATGTGAAGTAGAGATTATTTCAACACTAAGACATGAAAACCTAAGAAATAATCCAGAGGCTCCTTGATTTAATTTTGCTCAACCAAGATTATCAAAAATATATATTGGATTATATATTTTTGACAACAAGTAAGAAACCATTATGCATATGTAAAAAATGTTTTTAGCATATCTCAACAATATATGAAAATTAATTTTCATGTGATCCTAGATGTGAGAAAGACTTTCTTTAGAAAATAATGGATTGGGACTATTGTATATATATCTATAATTAGATATGTATTTAAAAAAAAATTGTTCAGTGGGTGGTCCCCTTAAAGTCTGGGCGGTCCCCTTAAAATTAAGGGGTCCGCCCTTTATGCATTAAGAGGGCCGCCACCTGCTGAGAAATTTTTTTCATAGATTTTTGACAAATCGTTCATTTCTAATTTTTAGTGCTAAAAACTTAGTCAATTTGTTCCATCATTCCTAGACCTAGGCGTAAGTAGTTAAATGGTTCACGTTTAAGTGGTTTAGTTAAGATATCGGCTATGTTGTCTTCCGATGAGACCTTTTCTATAGAGATATTTCCTTTTTAAACATTATCACGAAGGAAGTGGTGGCGAATTTCTATGTGTTTTGTTCGTGAGTGTTGAACAAGATTCTTACTTAAGTCTATAGCCCCTTTGTTATCACATATTATTAGAATATCATCTAACCTAATGCCATAGTCTACGAGAGATTGTTTCATCCATAGGGCTTGTTGACATGCCTTTTCGGCGCTTACATATTCTGCTTTGGTTGTGGAGATGGCAAGAGCGGTTTGCTTCTTCGAAAACCAAGATGTTAAACAACATCCCATGAACGTGCAAACACCACTAGTGCTCTTGCGATCTACGTAATCTCCCGCATGATCTGAATCCGCATAAACTATTATTTCTATGTCGGATCTCTTAGGATACCATAATCCTAAATGCATAGTGCCTTTAATGTATCAGAAGATACGTTTAACCGCTTCTAGGTGAGAGGTTTTAGGATCCTCTTGAAAGCGTGCACAAAGGCAAACACTAAACATGATATCGGGTCTACTTGCCATTAAGTATAATAAACTACCTATCATGCCTCTATATTTGGTATTATCTACGGACTCACCTTCTTCGTCTCTTGTGAGTTTGGTTTCCGTAGGTATAGGGGTTTTTATTGACATGGAGTCTTCTAGTCCAAATTTCTTAAGCATTTCCTTAATATATTTTGATTGATTAAAAAATATTCCATCATCTAATTGTTTTATTTGTAATCCTAAGAA
>BQNB010107322.1:0-20713 GCA_026074375.1 Tanacetum coccineum | reverse complement strand
CCTAAACTGTTTAGTCTGACTGTCATTCTTGTATCTTGGAGTAGTATCCACATTCTTGTTTCTGGTGTTTGAGGAAGTTCTAAGTTGTTGTTGGTAGGTTTGTAGATCTTCTTGAAATACTAAGCAATGAGTGCCAATTTTTTTTTGCATTTCCTTGTCCTTCTGAACTTGTTCAAGATCACTGTCTTCTTTAGAAGCTGACTCGGATGGAGGTGTGATTGGTTTAGCTATCTCTTTGCCTTTGTGTTTTGTAGTTGCATGAGATCTGGTTAGAAGTGAGGTTTTTGATGTTGGTGCATATGATTTGTGAGACTTTGATGTTTGATAATAAGAATCTTGATGTGGTTGAGCAGTAACAACAAGTGCTAATGGGTTAGCATTCTTGGCTATTCTTTCAGCACGGAGTTCATTAACTTCCTTTTGATATTGTTTCGGAATGCCAAAGAGCTTGTGATATGAAACTTCATCCAACTTGTGTTGTTGCTTGACAATTGTTACAAACCTTGACCATTTTGGTTGATGTTGTAGATGAATTGAACATTGAACTTGCATCGTAGCAACTGTCAATTGTTTCTGATCATTTCATTCAATCAGCTTGTAAAAACCTTGTGTAAATGAGTCCATTGTTTTCTCCAGCGGAGAAGTGAATTTTCCATACTCAAAATAGGTAGTCTTAACATCTTGAATGTTGAGGGATTCACCTTGTTGTAACCTTTCAATAGCTTCCCACATTTCATGAGTTGTCTTGCATGCATCAATAGTTGAGTATATTTCATCTCTAATTCTAATCAATATCAAATGAATCGCTTCCTTTTCTTATTTAAAGTGACCTTTGTTTTCAGGAGACATATTCAGGACTGTCTCAACTGTTGTTTGTTCAGGAACTGCTGGAGAATTATCTATTGCAAGTATAGCCGGAATTATGACTGTAGAAGGAGTGTAAGGACCTTAGAGAATGCATTTCCTTAAGGCATCACCATTGGGGGTTGGGTGCCCTCTCCAACTACATATCATGTATCGTAAGAACATGATCGTCATTGTGCATATCGTACTGTTGCAAGCATTGGTGGACGATCCCTTGAACAAGCTGCCATGATGTTGTTATGCATTTGACTGTCGGTTGTGGAAGTTACAATTAGAGTTGTCATGATGAATGATTGTTGTGTTATGAAGTAAAAATGATTAAAGCATCTTAAGTAGATGTGTTTTGATTGAAGTTGTGGTAAAATAAATACAATAACGTCCATTGGATTTTACAAGTCTATGATTAAAACTGAGAAAAGAGTTGTGTCTTTCGTGGGATTTTACAAAATCAATAGAAAACCATGAATGTAATTTAATTGAGATTAAGGTTTGTTTGTTGTGAATTAATTGTCTTTTAAGTCCTTGATTGTGATTGTGGTTTGTTGTTTGTTAAGGTTAGTTAACTGTCTTTAAAAGTCCAAGGTTCGTTTTGTCCAAAATTGAAGTTCACTGAAATTGGTCTTTTACCGAATTTGGATTACCAAAATTGGCTTAAGTGAAATTGAAATTCGGTACTTTGTACTAAGCAAACCGCCACCCATAAAATCCAGTCAAACCGCCGGCAATAATTAGTCCAAACGGCTGGCAAAGTTGAGGTAAACCGCTGCCAAAAAGTTTTAACAAACCGCTGTCTTTAGAAAACTCAAACCGCTGGCACGCAAACTCAACGCAGGGCATGACAAACTCAAACGCTGCCTAATATTCTTTCTTAAACCGCTATGAATGAAGATATACCGCTGGCAAAAGAAATAAGACAAACCGCTGCCTGTTTTAAGTTTAGCAAACCGCTGCCTGTTAAACTTTCTCAAACCGCTACCTAAATGAACTCGGGTAAACCGCTATTGAGTCAGAAACATTAAACCGCTACCACAAATTTACCAAACCGCTACCAAGGGTGAATTTGGACAGAGTTTCGTTTCAATTTGGACCAAGATTAATTATCTTTGTTTGTACCTGTTCAAACCGCTGCCTATATTAATATAAGCAAACCGCCACCCTATTTTTTTTATCAAACTGCCTTTCAAAAGTTAAAAACAAGTACAAGTCATTTTCAACCCTTTTGTTTTCTTGCTAGACTTTGCTTACAAACAAAAACGTCCCTTTCCTTAGCACCAAACCGCCACAAGGAAATAAAAAACACAAACACAAACCGCCACAATGAATATTAATTCGAAATAAGCAAAATAAGCTACTTACCAACTCTAATAAGCTCAAAAGTGTCTAAACTAAGTGTATAATAGAAGATTAAGCACAAACTACCATGTTTTGCCTTGTAAATCTTTAATATTTGATCAAACCTCCACTTAAAACACTTAAATAAGCCGAATCCTTTAAAGCTTAAAAATCTAACTATAAGCTTATCTAAAACATGATCTTGAGACACAATAAGCTGTTTAATAATTAGAGCAAGAAAAGAAAGAGCTTAACAAACCAAAAAGCTCCATGCTTTTTGAGCCCTGAGCTTATTTACCAAAATAAGCCACGATTTTAGCTTATTACCACAAAAAATCACTAATCTACCTGAGGCTCTTAATACCAAATGTCGGTACCTCGTAATCACCTCACTTCATTACTTAGTACACGAATTAAAGTAGAAAATAAGAGAGAAGGTGGAAGAAGTTTAGAGAGAGAAATAAGAGAGAGAAAGTAAAGAGAAAATAAATGGTTGATTAACTAGTGAAAATTACAAAGTGTACCAACACCCTCTCCATCCTTGGAGAGGGGTATTTATAGTTAAACCATGAGGCTTACAAGCCTATGGTATTTCTACGGGCCGGGCTCGGGATTACTTGGGCTTACGCCCGATACACTTGACCGATTAGCTTACATAAACGAGCCCGTTTACCCGTTCTAGCCTATTACAACGTTGCATAAATGAATGACCGAGACCTAATATTCTTAATGAACGAACTTTATCGAAAAGCCAATATTTGTTCGACTCAATATTTGAGGCTAACAGAATTTCACAAAATTAATTATACAAAATATTTTCTAATTAAAAGAAAAGTTTTAATTAATACTTAAAAGTTTGTAAATTCTATTTTCCCCCCAAAATGGATAAGTTCCATACAGTTACTAAATCCTTCCCCTCAAAAAGACAAAAAAGGAGCGTAGTCTACTAGGCGGCCCCCTTATAGGCCTGACGCCCCCTTATATATTTGGGACCGCCGGGACCGCCCTCAGTGACCGTTGGATTTTTCTGCCTATAAATACTGCTCCATTTTTTCTTGCAAAAAATCAGACCTCTTTGCACGAAATTTTCATATAATTTTCTCTCTCTAAAATCTTCTTTCTCTCTCTAAATCTCTTGATCACTAACATTCTTAGATCTTGTTTCAAGTGATCTAATCTCTTCTTCTCATCTCTTCCATCTCATTCAAGTGCAAGAGAAGAACATTCGTATTCGTCAAGAAACGAATTGTTATTTAGAGATCTCTCCTCTTTTCTTCTAAGTACCAAATCTCTATTGTAATTATCTTGTGTATTTGTGTGATTCGGATTGTGTGTAAATCTGAAAGAGTAGATCTAGTGATTGTGTATTTGTGTGATTCAGATTTTGTGTAAATCTGATAGAGTAGATCTAGTGATTGTGTATTGATTGTGAAGTGGTATGTCATACCCCGAGAAATTCCGGTCAATATTTTAAACTTTTCCGATCATTATTTTTTATTTTTATACATTACGTTTAAATCCGGCAGTTTACCAGGAAGTTAATCTGCGTAAATCTGAAAAACTTCATCGGACGCGTTTCAACTTTGGATTTTGATAAGTTTAGATATTATATGAGTTATTTTATCTTTTCTAAGTGTTTCGTAGTTTACGATCACTCCCGGTATTTTTTTTCCTCTTAACGTTTAAATTGCATTTTTCGCATTTTTGACCTAACGGAACCCCGAAAACTCGAAATCTCTTCGTGTAAACTTTAGTTATCGTTCATCTCATATTCATAAGTCAAGAATTTTGTTCACCCTTTTCTCTTGATATATTATGGACGCCTAAACCCAAACCAAATGCACCATAAGCCTTGAAATTAATTAAATGACATCTTTTCTTGAACTTCTCATGCATGTGGGTGAAAGTGACACATGAGAGAGTCCTTCTCATGCATAATTTCTCAAGTTTGACAACACCATGTGACTACTTACACCCTTTGACTCCATTTGACTTAAAATTCAAATTCAAGACCTAATTCATGAAATACTTGTCAAAAAATTCTAAACACATGGTTCCTTGTGGCTTGCCTATTAGACAGAACGACACACACACACTTTTGGTGTGTGTTGGTCTTATACTCCACTTTGACAAGTCAATAACCTACTCTTGGCTTATATACTACATCAATTTCATAAACTTAGGGTTCATAATCATCTTCAAGCCTCAAAAATTTCTTTCTCCCTCTTGTCTTTTGAAAACCTACGGCCAACCTTTAACGTATAACGGTTCCTATTTTCTTTTAATTTCTTGATTTTATCCAAAGCTTACTAAGTTTATTTCTAAGAACATCTAAGGTGTTTGCAAGTATTGGTTCTTTTGATTTAAGGGGTCTTCAAGATCTACAAATTAGGGTTTGGTTATTATTTAAGGTTTTTTAATATCTAGTGATTTTGGGTATAGATCTTGTGTTATTGCTTCTTGTTTTTCATTCTTTTAAGTATCTTGGATCTTTCTTTGTGGTTTGCTTATGTTCTTCTTATATGTTCAAAGATCAATACATCCATATGTTGTGTTTTAATTTTTTTTAAGATTTTAAAGCAAGTATTATAAATTTATGATGCTACTACATTTCACTAGTTAAATACCATGTTCTTGGTGAGATGAGAGTGGATGAGTGTTGCAACAATAGAAATGAAGGGATTAGGTTAGATTTAGGTGTGGTTTTGTGGTGGATTAGTTGTGAATAGAGATTAGGCTAGATTAGGCACTATTGTGAAGTTGAGTGGTTTTGATTGCGTTTTTGCAAAAAGTGCCTTGTTGATCCTGAATGGTTTTGAGGTTTTGTCGACCTTAAAAATGGTTTTTCATTAGGCGTAAAAGTAGTTTTTTTGAAGAGCTTGTTTCGATTAGATGTTTTTCATATATCGCCATTTAACATCAGACTTCAAAATGGCAAGTTTATAGTAAAATGAAACTTGAATATTTTTCGCAAAAAACCAAGTGAATAGTTGCTTATGTGATCGTAAATGGGATTCGGGACACTTTCAGGACATTTTTGGACTTTTCTAAACACTGCAAAACTTATAGTAAACACCTTACTATTGATTAGTATCATTTAAAGACGTCGTTAAAATATTTTAGGAAAAGCGAGAAAGTTACTAAAAATAGTAAGTTTGGTAATAAAAATTAGCGAAACGAACATAGAAGTTAAGCGATAAGGTAGTAAGTGCGTTTGACAAAATATGATAAAAATTAATCAAATATAGGGTTGGTATTAACGTTGTGAAAAGTAAAAAACTTTCCTAAAAGAGAAACATTCTAAAAATAGTAATTTTTGGTTAAACGCCAAAACTTAACGAAAAAATATATGATTTTATTTCGTCATGATTTGATAATCAAACTAAAGCAAACACACATGGATGTATTTTGGTGATGAACATATGTGCATTTATTTGGCAGATTTCGTGTTTTAAGACGCGTTATTATTCTAGGTCGCGGCTAGATTTCTATATCATCTTTTTCTTGCGTGAATTATCATTTGCTCATCTTGCTAAGGTGAGTTCATAGCCCCATGTTTTACTACTTTTACTTTACTATTTTGGGGTGAGAAACATTGCTTGTTTTCAAACTATGGACACAGTTACTTTACGTTTCCTTTTCCTGATTACGTGTTGCCTAAGTAGCGAATAGACCACTAATGCCCGAATTATCATGAACTGTCAATTGCTTAACCGGCCGTACTAGTTAAGTGAGCGCAATGTTGTAAATAGATCCATTGGGAGTAATTATCCCTATCCGGGTAAGTAGCGCTTACTAGTTTCGGAGGTCCGAACAAACGGATATATACCATGTCGGAATGTCAATAGGTGATCCTGGTCAGATACCTTTAGGGCGCGGAATACTATTTGGCATATAAAATGCTTCCTTTTAAATTGAGCTTCGGTGTCATGAGCTTAGTGCAAACGTAAATGCTTTTTATGTGAAGTTGTATCTGTTATAACTGTCACGTGCGTACTGTGAACTTGTGGTCCACTTTTAATACTAAATTCAAACCTATGGATTCACTCAACTTATGTTGGACAGTTTAGCATGTTTTTTCAGGTGCTTAGCTATGGATGTCTTTGCTTGCTTGTGGTGTTGCCTTGCATTGGACCGATTTTCAGAATTTAGATTATCTATGTTAACATCGTTGTCAATCTTTAAACCTTGATCGCTTCCGCATATTTATCGTTGGCCATGTAAAACTTTAACTATTTTAATCAATGACACCGGATGTTGGATTTTTAACGTACCATTAGAGGTCGTTCTTTTATATCTTGTATGATGTGTATTATTGCCGTCACGCCCCTGGGACACGGTTTCCGTCTAGGGCCCCGTTTGGGGGTGTGACAAATTGGTATCCAGAGCCAAGGTTTAGAGAACCAGGCAATATATCTAGGTCTGGTCTATAACCAGTATGTGTTCCTACTTGTTTACATGCTTACGTATATAATTACTATCGATAAGTAAACGAGTATGTTAGCCTCAATTTATTGAGTCGAACAAGGAAGCTCGGTCACTCTACGATGGAGCTTCGGTCTTTAATTAGTTAATGTTGTAATAGGATAATATCGGGAATCGGGCTCGATAGGTAATCTAATATTGTATATGTTTCGGGTTTAATCCCAAGCAAAACCCGAGCCCGGGTCCTAGTTAAATATCCCGCGCGTCATTTAACGCGACGGGGTATATAAGCTTTTTCTTACCATAGAAAAAGCTAGTTGTTAAGTTGTTCATTATATCAAAAATATCTTTTCTCATTTCTCTCTCATTTCTCTCTCCTCTTTCTCTCTCTAAACAACTCACTCTCTTTCTCTTTTCTTGTTCGATTTGTGTGATATATATGTTATGAAGTGTTAATCGGGATCCTACAATTGGCATCAGAGCTACGTGTGGATTCGTGGTTGATTCATGTGGTAAAACAAGCTCAAATTCGTGGCTTATATTGTGACAAAAAACCCACGGCTCAAAATTTTTTTGGGGCTTATTTGTTGGTTAATCTTGTTCTCTACTTGTTCTACACATCAAAGAGGCTAGGTTGTATCAATTTCGTGGGTTATACAAGCTTCTAGCTCGAATTATAAGCTTTAAAAGGTTAGTGTTCTTCGTGGTGGGTTGCTCAATATTGGACGATTTACAAAGAAATACGAGTTAAGGTGTGTTTAAACTTGATATACACACTTAATATTGTATGTTCTAGCCTTTGTTCGTGGTTAAAAAGCTCATTTAGTGAAAACTTGCAAAATTCGTACTTAGTTAGAGCTCACAATCTCTCGGCTTCATTGGGTTATTCAAAGTGATACTCGGGTGACAAGAAGAGAAGAACGAAAAAAGTGGAAAGACATTACAACCGAACGAGTGGTAAAACGTTAGCACCGAACGAGAAGAAAAACTTATCAACCGAACGAGAGGAAAAGTTGTACAACCGAACGAGTGAATTCTCTTTTGGACCGAACGAGAAAAAATTTTAGAGGACCGAACGAGTTCTTTTTCTTCAAGGATCGAACGAGCGAAAAATTTCAAGGACCGAACGAGTTGATTTTTCAACCACCGAACGAGTTCATTTTTCTTCGAGGACCGAACGAGCAAAATTTTTTTGGACCGAACAAAATTTTTTTTTGTGTGAAGAAAAGGGTTTCAGTAAAACAGCCATAACTTTTGATCCGTAAGTCCGTTTAAGGCCCGTGACCTCTCAAATCGAAGAGAAAAACGTGACGGATCACGCTATAACCACCCTTTAGCTGGTTAAGGATTTTTCGAAGCCCAAAACACTCGTTTACTATGAGTTATTGACATTTTTCAGTTTTTTTTGGAATTTTTGGCCGCTGATTCCGAATCAAATCATTCACGGTTTTCTATTGATTTTGTAAAATCCCGTTAATTCATTTATCGGTTTTAATCATAGACGTGTAAAATCCCGTGAACGTGAATTGCTTACACAACCACAACTTCAATCACATCATATCCACTTAAGATCCAACAAAATCATTCACACTTCATAATTCATAACTATTCATTCATCATGTCTACTCCAGTTAACACATCCTCCACAGATAGCCAAATGCATAACAATATAATGGCAGCTGGTTCAAAAGATCGTCCACCGATGCTTGGACCAGGAAGATATTCTCAGTGGCATTCGCGTTTTCTACGATACCTTGACACTAAATCGAATGGTGAATATCTGAGGAAGTGCATCTTTGACGGTCCATATATGCCTACGAACGTACTCATTGCAGCAGTTGAAGCAGCAGAGAACATTCTACCAGTAGCTGCACATGAAGAAGTAGAGACAATACACAACATGACAGCAGAGAACAAACTTTACTTTCAAGCTGAAAAGGAAGCTATTTTCTTGATTTTGACTGGTATTGGGGATGAAATTTACTCAACTGTTGATGCATGCAACACATCTAAGGAGATGTGGACCGCCATTGAAAGGCTACAACAAGGGGAATCGTTGAACGTACAAGATGTAAAGACCAATCTATTCTGGGAATTTGGGAATAGCTCTCGTAGATGGAGGAATCCAGTGAGTCTTAATACTCCCGGTTTTACAAACTATGAATGAGTTGACAAGGAACAACTTGCAAGTGTCACCAATGCAAGTGAATGTCAATTTCCTTACAACAACTTTCAACCCGAATGGGTCAAGATTTGGTGACGTTGTCAAGCAGAGACAGGAATAAACACAGTCTCATATCACAAGTAAAGATAAGCTGTTGACGTTCTGAAGCAGTTTTCAAAATGAAGTTTAATGATATCCGTTCTAAAAGAATTTAAGCTAGAAGTGCAAATCCATACACTTCTTGCGGCTCGCTCAACCAGATTCAGATAACCAACAATCAGGCAGCAACCAAAACCTCAAACGAGTCTATGCAACCATCAACAAGCACTCTTCTTTCCACACGATCAAGTCAAATACCAGACCAAAAATGCAAAGAGAACGCCAACCAGTTACTCCTCCAATTCGTGAGTCCGTTTCTGATGAAGACATTGATCCAGAACCACTCAGATGGATCAGGACATGCAAAAGAACTTGCACTTCCTTGCTAAGTATTTTAAAACTGTACAAACCTAACCACAACAACCTTACGAACTTCTTCAAACTCCAGGAACAAGACTGAAGATACTACAACCAATGTATAACAACGACAGTCAGCAGGCATTTAGAATCAAAGACCAGTGACAGTTGCTGGAGCTTAGGAAAACATTGAAGTCCGTAGTGCAAAAAGACTGGATACGAGTGCTTTAACTGCAAGGGATTTGGACACTATGCCAGGGAATGCAGAAGCCAAAGCGGGTTAAAGGACTACGCGTAATCACAAGGAGAAGAGATGATGAGCAAAACCAAGCTGAACATGTTCCACTTAAAGCTGACAAGCAATTGTGCTAGAAGACCCGGATGAAGAGATTGATGAACAAGAATTAGAAGCACATTACAGTTACATGGCAAAGATTCAGGAGGTCTCACCTGCGAATCATCAAGTCTACGTGATACGCCATGGAACAGTACAAAACCATTACGAAAATGATGTTTCTGCCAATGTTAGACGACATACTGTAGCAACCTACTCCCTATTAACGACACATATGTTTTGGAAAGGATTGATAGCAATGTCATTCCTGATTCATCAAATATATGTACTAATGATAATCAGGTTGATCAAAATGCGGCTGAATGTGTTGATGAGCGTGCTGCGCTTGCTAATTTAATTGCTAATTTGACTCTTGACATGGAGGAAAACAAAACGATTTTAAAGCAATTAAAGAAAGCAAACGCATCATTGACTCAAGAACTGAAGGAGTGCAAAACTAACCTTGATGAGACTAGTAGGGCTCTGAGTGAGGCTACTAGCAGTCGGATAGTTTCTCCTGATTTGCACTACAACCAAGATTCAAACAGACTGAGCTTGGAGAGTTACACCGGCCCCTTAATACCTAACGAGTATTATAAAATACTTAAACAAAGTTAAATGACACTCTAGGACTATTAGCTATTAGTAAGACATAAACATAAAAGATTGTTTAAAAACTAAAACCTATGAAATTTCAGTTGTCAATCAGAAACACGATGAGCTAGTCAAAAAGAGTTTGTTAAATAGGTCACAATTTGAAGGTCAACTCAAAGAGAAAACAAAGGTTATTTCGGATTTAAAGGTTAAGGAAGGAAAAGACATTGACACGATGATTGAGATGGGAACCAGGTAAAGTTTTAGAAATTGAAATTCTTATAAACCAAATCAGTCAATTCAGACCATTCACTGTTAGCACCCAAATGCGCACGTATCATGGTAGATCAAAGCCTATGTGCTAATCCAAAGTACTGCAAGAAAGCTCAATCTAATAAGCCCTGTTTGTATGAGATCCCATATGATACTTCTGATCCTGCAAACAGATTTGCCCCCGATGGGGAAGACATAGTGACTCTTGAAAAGGAGAGTAGATCAAAATTGGATAAAGACAAAGTGAAACCATATAATTACACCTAATCAAAGACTCAAAACAGTCTTATGAAACTTCAAACCACCATCAAAACCTATCTTGATCAGTTGGAACGTGCTAAAGAAGTTAAGAAGACAATGTGGCGAAAAACGTTGTAGGACCATAAACCAAACATTGCAAAAACATGCTTTCTACCCATGTCTAAATCCATTAGTAAAAGTAGACTCTTTATAACGAAATGACAAACAACTTCAAATCATTTTAAGAAAAATTTGTCCAACAAACTTAGGTCTAATCATACTAGTATGCATTTCCTAACCCCACTGCCAAAGTATGGAAGATTTTGGATCAAAATCTATACTTGCTCGTATCAGACAAAACAATACTAACAGTCATTGTTTATCATAGAACTAGAAAAGAGAAATGAATGACGATTTGGAGTACTAGATTCCCTTGAAAAGGAGCTATGGACGAACTTGAATCAGAAAAAGGCAGATTATTCAAAATAATATGATCTACTTCTCGAAGAGTGTGTGTCTAAAGATGTTACATGTTCATATTTGCATTCTCTGTCTGATTTAAATGCTAATACTGAATTACAATGCTTGTATCTTCATAAAGTCAAAGAATGTGAATGTCTTGCACAAAAGCTTTTGAAACAAACTGAATCTGTTAACAAAGAAGTTCATAATAAATTTGTTAAAAAGTTTTGCTAAACATGAAAAACACTAATTTCTCTTGAACTTTCTTTACAACATTGAAAAGAACAATGAAAAACACACCAAGTTTGCAAGAGAAAATGCTCAAATGTATTTCGAAAAGAGACGTGAACAATATCATGAAATACAAATTTAAAAGCACAAATGCAAGACAAGAACATGGGAAATGAGTTAAAGAAACTCATTCTGGTAACAAAAGGAAATCAGTGGAAACCTCAGTTTGATAAAACCATCTGTTGTTTCGAAACAACCAAATGCTCATCATTCCAAAACCAACAGTTATAGGAAAACCGACTCTTTTTCAAATTCTCCGAAAATTGAGAAGTTTTCAAACAAAACAGTCGGTTTAATAAACTAATGTGTCGGATGGTTTCTTTAAACTAGTCACTCAACAGAGTTTGCCTCAGAATAGAAAACCAAGCTGTTCGGAACACAAGTCTTAAACCAGGAAAATATAGAATTAGCCTTCCACCACAAGCACAAACTAGAACACACATGCCTCATGCGTCTTAGGTAATAACTAATCCACACATGTCTAAAGTCCTCAGGAGTAACTCACACTACTAGTGTTAGCAGACCACAGCTTAAGAGCTATCAAGTGAAAGATAAGGTCGTGCCAAACATTAGTCAAGTGAAGTTTACAAAGAAGGAAGTAGAAGACAACCATAGGATTTCTAGTATTTCTAAGAAAACAAAGTCTGTAACTGCGTGTTAAATGACAGTTTAAATCAGACTTCGAATGTAAATGCTTTGTGGAAAGATTGTGTGTTTAATACAGATCATGATGCTTGTGTTTCTAGATACGTGAAAACTGAATGCCCTAGAACTAAGAAGCTAAGGTAGTGCCTATGTAGTGCTAGTAAACCCAAGAGAAAAGCGAACAAATCTGTTGCAACCAGTATCCCATAGAGAAAAACAGTTGCATCAGATACCACTTTTCAGAAATCCAAAGTTACTGATAAGGAGTTGTAATGAGAATACAAATCAGGAATGGAAAAGTTGGATACTAAGAAGATGTCCAACAGGTTATACAGGACACAAAAGAAGCCACTTAGGACCATAACAGAATGGATGCCTTAAGATTAGGAAAAGCTATGAATCAACAAGTATAGTCCTAATATAGACATTGTCTCTAGATAACTAATGTCTTGAAGATATTCAAATTCTTAGGATCCACTTTGTCCCAATGTTCCAATCGTCCTCTAATTCTCTTTGCAATTGTACAACTCATCCTATTCATATGTTGACTCTGGATCACAAAGCACATGAGACGGGCAATCTCAAGCTTTTGTTAATTTGTGGAGAAACTTCAGGTTACTGTTCGTTTGGAAATCATCAGTTTTTGCTCCAATTCTTGTTATGGAGATCTGATCAAGGAATGTCACGATCAAACGGGTTTTATTAACGTCGAAGTGCCTCAATCACAATCTTTTCCGGATTGGTCAATTCCGCGATAGCTGATTTTGGAAGGTGCTTTCAGAAATCTACATTTTGTTGGGAGAGATACTCAGGAAACGATTTACTAACTGGTAAGTCGTGGATCTGATCTCTACACAATATCACTTCAAGAAACAACGTCATCAAATCCAATATGTGTCAATGGCAAAGCTCACCCAACCTCCCCCCCCCCCCCAACCAAGCATGTTATTGGCATCGAAGTCTTTCTCATCTAACTTCGACTACATTAACCAAACCTCAAAAAGAAAGATTGCTGATGACAGGCTTACCTAAGTTGAAATATGTCAAGGATCAACTTTGTTCGTCTTGTGAAATGAGTAAAGCAAAAAGAAGTTCATTCAAGACAAAAGCAGTTCCTAGTTCCAAAGGAAGGCTAAATTTGCTTCACATGGACTTGTGTGGTCCAATGCGCGTTGCAAGCATAAATGGGAAGAAGTATATTCTGGTGATTGTTGATGACTATTCAAGATACACTTGGACTCTTTTTCTACGATCCAAGGATGAAACACCAGAAGTTCTCAAAGACTTTCTCACGATGATTCAACGCAATCTTAAAGGGGAGGGGGGGGGATAAGGTGATTACTGGTCCGTATGACTGACGAGAGGCACGAAATTCTTGAACAAGAACTCCCATGCCTATTTCAGAAGAAAAGATTGAACATCAAACTCTCTCCTCGAACACCTGAACATAACGGCGTTGTTGAAAGACGGAACCGCACTCTTGTGAGGGCTCTGCGATACGATTGCTTTCAGCTTCTAAGCTTCCATTATCATTTTGGGCTGAAGCAGTTGCAACCGCATGCTATACTCAGAACCGATCAATCATTATATCCACTCATGGAAAGACGGCATATCACATCATAAATGACAGGAAACCTTTAATAAACTCTTCAATCTTTGGTTGCACTTGCTACATAACTAGAGATGGGGAAAATCTGGATAAGATGAAAGAAAAAGGGGATCCATGTGTCATGGTGGGATATTCTACTCAGTCGAAGGGATATCGTGTTTACAACAAGAGAACACGCTTAATAGTTGAGTCCATTCATATCAAGTTTGATGAAATCAAAGAAATGATTCTGATCACAACAGTTCAGGACCTCGCACCTCAACAGACAAGAGATGATCTGTTTGAAAATGTCTCTTCAGGCCTCGTTCCTCAAGGACAAAAGGCGTCAGATTATGACAACTCTGCCCCTGTACCCCAGACAAATGATGTTCCTTCAGCAGAGAAGACAAAAATTCGTCACAACAAGGTTAAATTTCTCTTCCGTCCTGTTACTTGAAGAATAATTTACAATGCAACACACGGTCTCGCTGAGGAAAACAACAATGATCAAGCACCGAGAATGCATCATTATTTTCAAGAAGCGAATTTAATCAATCCTTTTTTTGTACACGGGTAACAAAGAAATTGTGAGTCTTCCCTCACGCGACACTTGATACATATAGATGTGCAATCATTTCAACCACAAGTCATGAGTTCCGATGGACCGAGATCATCCATAAGAACAGTTCGTGAAATCCATCCATGCCAGTTCAAACAAGACGCCAGCTTGCCACAGATCCTGAAATGGTGTAAGTTCGCACTCACGGTGATATTTTTGAAACCGGAAAAACATAAATGAGCAATGACTGATTCTGCATGGATCGAATAATGCAGATGAACTTCCATCAAGTTCGACATACTAAAATCTGGGAACTAGTCCTACAAACCATTTGGCAAGATGATTATAAAGCTAAAGTGGTTATAGAATAACAAAAGGATGGAAGATCAGACTGTAATTCGCAACAAAGCACGACATGTTGCTAAAGGTTATCCAGGAAGAGGGTATTGATTTTGAAGAATCATTTGCTCCATTGCTCGCTGGAGCAGTACGGGATTTACGTTGCCCACGCAGCACTCAAGTCTTCTTCCCAACTATCAGATGGAACCGTAAAAACGGCAATTTCTTATGGTCGCACAGAATGGAGAGGTAAATGTAGCACAGCCAGAAGGGTTTCGTAGATCCATATCAACCAGAAAAAGTCTACCTTCTAAGAAAGCTTTGTATGGAATAAAGCAAGCATCCAAAGAGCCTGGTACGATGAATTTTCAAACTTCCTAATGTCCAAAAGGCTTTACTAAAGGTACAATTGCCCCAACTTTATTCAAAATACAATATGGAGATATTCTACTTGTGCAAATTTACGTTGGATGACAAATAATTTTTTGATCGACAAATCCAAAATATTCAAAATTGATTTGAAAATTAATGCACAGTATATTTTATGAAATGTCCTGATGGGATGGAATGAAATACTTTTAGTACTTCAGATCCACCAGTCCCCAAAAGGTATTTTTAATCAATCGAGCAAGTATCTTTAGAAATTTCTGAAAAAGCATAATATGGACAATTGTTCACTCCATTGGACACTCCATTGGCTACTAAACCCAAACTAGATGTAGAGTTGAGTGGAGAACTGTAGACCCATCTGATTATCGTAGTAAACGGGTCACTCATGTACCTTAACGTCTAGTAACCAGACCTAGTGCAATCAGATGCTATGTGCACGTTATCAGGCACGACCAACAAAAAGCACCTCAGGAGGTAAAAGAACTTAAATACGCTAAAGGGTACCATTAACATGGGACCTCTGGTATCCAAATGATTCTGGCTTTGAACTAACAGCATTTTCAAAACGATGATCATGCCGGATGCGTGTTACTCTGAAAAAGCACTCTGGAGATACATTCCTTGGTGATAAACTTTGTAAGCTGGATGTCAAAGAAACAAAACTGCACTGCAATGTCTTCAGCAGAGGCAGAGTGGCGTTATCTGCAAGTTGTGCTCAAGTAATGTGGATGAGGACACAACTTCAAGATTATGGCTTCAACTATAACAAAATACCGTTGTATTGCGACTCTCAGTCACCTATAGCAATCTCATGCAACCCCGTACAACATTCACGGACAAAGCACATCCATACTCGGTATCATTTCATAAAGACAGGTTGAAAATGGTATAATTGAATTATATTTGTCAGAACCTTGAATACCATTAGCTGACATGTTTTACGAAAGCCCTTCTTGAGGATCGGATAAAGTATCTTGTCAAAGATTGGTAATGAGAATGTTTGACTCCAGCTGAACTTGAGGTTCTGACAAATGAGACTAGCATGACTTCAATCAATCAAACATCACCATGTACATATTTTTTGAGAAAAAGCAAAATACAAAAAAAATAAAACTTTCAAAAAAAAATACAAAATCCAGAAAAAACCAGCAAATTTCCAAAAAGAATCTTTCTCGACATGTCCTCTTGAATCGATAACATTTACGTACCTAGAAATGTCGATTAACATTGACACCGGGTTAAATGAATCGTCGAGCGAAGTTTACAAATAGTTTCAAAACATGTCATTTCTAATTTTCTAAATGGCATATGTGCAAATATCATTACATAACCCGACTCATATAATGGAAGGTTTATAAACTTTTCCCTCACAACGAGAAAATTAACGTTTTCCTCGATCTTGAGCAGTTCGTCACAAGACATTCAATGTTTTAGCTCAAGAAAAAGGAAGTGAACGTTTCAGTGCAGCTTACCATACCGTTAGAAGAGAAGTCCTCTAACATCCTGGTATTTCAAAAAGTTGAACACTTTTTTCAGAATTTCTCGTTACAATTCTAATCTTTCAAATTGTTGTTCCAAACCACTCAAAACTCAACCCTCACAATGTATTAAAAAGACAACGATATTTTCTCAATTGGTATCATATTCTTGAGGGGGAGATTTTTCGCGAAAAACACCATTTTAATGTTCTTGGATACATCAACAACGACAACTCTTATGTATTCAAAACATTATCAAAATGTTCCAAACCATTCATGCTGATAATATTTTCTCCCACAGAATTATCAAGACATATTTTAATCACAAGGTATTTCAAAAACTAAGTGTTTATTATTTAAAAAAGGAGAAAATGTATTTAACAAAATATGATCTAATTGACTCAATGTGCTGAAAAAGGTTTTATGGTTGATCTTATAACCCAACAACATCTTAATTTCAAAGACGATTCTGAAGTAATAATGGGTTAGTTAGGAATCAAAATCCTATGATCCAACCAGAACCGGAGGAACTACCCAAGATAATCCAAAAGTTAGAAAATTAAAGTCCTTAGGAATGATTGGAGATGGATGTAAATGGGAATAATGCCGACTAAAGATGAGTTAACAGCAACTGGATCAGATCACAACAAGGGTGTTTTAGAAATGACGTCTTGGAAGCAATTGAAGGCGTTGGAAGAATTAAAAGAAATGTATGGATAAAGGGTCTAAACAAAGAAGCCCTCCACACAACTTAAGGCAGAAACCGGGTCAATACATATGCTGTCAGAATCACAAGTTGATTGCTGACATTGAAAACGACATCATGTACCCAGTGATGCAATGCACAACCCTTCCCAGCCATTCGGGTTTCTCTTAACCTATAAAACTTGTCTCATTTGTCACACCTTGAGGAGAATCACACGTTTATCATTGACATCTCATTCCGAGGATCAGTTGATATTGAATAGCGTGGCAAAATGCTCGACCTTCGAGTACTAAAATCAAAAATGCACTAATCAGTCTAAGCCAAGAGATCAATAAAAATCTCGTTAGGACACATTCCATTTCAAAACACTTGTTGAACTCATCCAGGTTTACAAGGCTGTTATCATAGTCCTTACGCATTATCATTGTGATATTTGCCACAACATTCAAGAGTGATACTCTTTAGTATTCACAATGACGATATGGAAATCCCTTCCAGTGTCATCATCAAACAGCACTGCGGTAGTTGACTTGGCGATATTCCATATGATCAAACTTGTGACAACGGATATCGATCGGTCCAGTAAATGAATTGATGGTTGATGAATTTTGATAAAAAACATGACACTCTCGATGTGTTACAAAAACCACCTTAATACGAAGGTGACACGTCATTGATTTTCCAAATCAATTTCTCGTTTATCACTAATCGTAAACCCTGCAGTTCAAACGGTGGGGTAAAGGCAACTCATTCCATTCAAATGCTCAATCCTACAATACATACTATCTAGAAAGCTCAAGATGTAAAGACAAAGACTTCCGCAAACTCTGATTTGAAGCTTTCAAGAATAATGCAAAAAGTATGAGCCCCCCCCGGCCCAATGTTTTTTTTTTTGGTCAAAGACACAAAGATCGCAAGATGGCAAAGACAGATAAAGACTATGACAAAGGCCTCAAAGTCAAATCGCAAGCATGAAAGTAACAAGCGTACAACGAAGAAAAAGACCAAAGAACACTCAAGCTTAAACGACAAAAGCAATCTGCCACTTATCTCAAGAAGGAGTTCAGCAATGAAACTACCTTCGGCGGAGAATGTTTAGCCCTCAATTTTATGAATCAATAAAGGAAGCTCGTTCCCAGTGTCAGGACCTCACTTTCGGGGGAGATTGTTAGCCTCATTATTGAGTCATACAAGGACACGGTCACTCTACGATGGAGCTTCGTCTTTAATGATTTAATGTGTAACAGGAATAATATCGAATCGGGCTCAGATAACTAATTCTAATATTGTTATATGTTTGGGTTATCCAAACAACACCTCGAGCCCGGAGTCTAGTTAAATATCCCCGCGCGTCACATTAAATGTGTAGGGGTATATATATATATTTAGATATTTTCTAAAAATATCTAAATATATATAGATATTTTCTTTTAGAAAATATCTAGTTTTTATAATCTAATTTCATTAATCTAAATTTTTTTTCTCAACTCTCTCATCTCTCTCTCTCATTTCGTCTCTCTCTCTCTCTAGTTTCTTTGATTCGTGGTTCGGGTTGTGTTATGAAGTGTTAAATCGGGTTCCTACAGAATTGGTTTGAGCTTGTGTCACTTTGATAGAGTCAAACAGGTTTTTGTATGTGGTCTTAAGATGAGCATTTTCTTTGGCATAATTCAAAACCTGAGATTCTAATGACACTTTCTCATCTCAAGTTTCTGAAACAAAGGGGTCAGGTATTTGATGCACATTGATATCGACCACTTCTTACCCTTTGAGATGCTCCCAACTGATCTTGCAACCGTTCGATCTTTTGTTGCATGTCCATTATAACTTTAACATATGAAATCTTGTCAAATTTGCCTTCTTCACATTTTGTGTACCAATTAGTACAAAGAACAGCGTATTCTTTTTTCTTTTTAATAATGCAATTTTCAAGTTTTTCTTTCGTACGATCAAGCTCAGTTGGAGATCAGTATACTGCACTTCGTGAGTATAGCATATTGTATATATGCATATCATAGAAATTTCAGTCTTTGGGTACCATCAGTTGATCCATCTAGTCATAGACGGTAGCAATGTCAGACCTAGAGTTTCCAGACAAGGATGCTTGCTGCAATGTATCCTCTAAAAGCAGTTCACTTTTACTCTCTTAGAGTATTTCATCATAAGCATCTGCAGCACCATGAATTTACATTCCACTTGAGGCTTTGCTCCCTGCCTCTTCCTCTGGAGCCATCTGCATCTGTTGCTGAAGATAAACAGCAACCTCTTCCTTGGCTTTACTGTGGCATTGCTGGCATAATACCACTCCTCGGACAGGTTGTAACACTTATCGAGGCTTACCATTGATACCATAACCATTACCCACGAAGCCGGACTGTAACAACATTTCCATTCCATACTGATTTGCAATTTTCTGGAACAACACTAAGCCCCATTCATAATTTCACCATTCTGAAGTACCCATATGACCGCATTTGCCGCAATCCTCATTCGGCAATCATATAGCACAACATTTGTCTCACCTGATTTCCAACAATGTCATCAACCATATATGCATTTTTGATGTCTTGGCTCGTGTGCATATCCTTGTGCATTTGACTACTATTGGCGGTGGATTAATGAACTTCTTTGGTTGATGTTTGTTTGTATGTTATTGACTTGATGCTTTAGTCCAATAAATCAAGTGCCTTGTTCATTGTAGTTGTGTGGATCTGAACTTCTTCCGAGAATCTTTTGGTTGTGGCATGTAGTTCGAGTAGAATGAAATTGTGTACAAATTGTAGTGAGTTGTGGATGTTGATTTAGGTAATGAGTAGATTAGTGATCTGGTAGGGTGAACACGGTGTCTGAGTGTTTGACATTAATGCCAAAGGATCATGTGTTTTGCAATTCGTTGTGTTCTAAAAACATTGATGTCTTGCTGAGTCGACATTGCAAAAGTGAGTGAAATGATAAACAAGGATCTTTAGTGGGTAAAGTGATGTGATTGAAGTTGTGGTTGTATGCAATTCACGTTCACGGGATTTTACTCGTCTATGATCAAAACCGATAATGAATTAACGGGATTTTACAAGATCACTAGATAACCGTGAATGATTTGATTCGGAATCAGCATCGAAAAATTCCAAAAAAAAACTAAAAAATGTCAATTTCTAATAGAAAACGATGTTTTTAGGCTTCGAAAAATCCTTAACCTGCCTACGGGTGGTTACAGCGTGATCCGTCTCATTTTTCTCTTCGATTTGAGAGGTCACGGGCCTAAAACGGACTTACGGATCAAAAGTTATGGCTGTTTTACTGAAACCCTTTTCTTCACACAAAAAATTTTCGTTCGGTCCAAAAAAAAAATTCTCGTTCGGTTCCACTCGTTCGGTTCCGCTCGTTCGGTTCTGCTCGTTCGGTTCCGCTCGTTCGAGTCCGCTCGTTCGAGTCCGCTCGTTCGATCCGCTTGTTCGGTCCGCTCGTTCGGTCCGCTCGTTCGAGTCCGCTCGTTCGATCCGCTCGTTCGGTCCGCTCGTTCGAGTCCGCTTGTTCGATCCGCTCGTTCGATCCGCTCGTTCGATCCGCTCGTTC
>BQNB010107321.1:0-23194 GCA_026074375.1 Tanacetum coccineum | reverse complement strand
ACTACCTTCACCCACTCCTATTATTCCTGATTCAAACCCAGAACCTACTGGTGAAAATCTTAGAGATCATTCATGCAATGATACATCCCTTTCAGGGAATGGGGATGACATGACTCTCCAAAATGTCTATGATCTTTGTATCTCTTTATGTAAACAGGTTTCAGATCAAGCCAAGGAAATTAAACTCTTGAAGGCTAAGATCACAAAGCTCAAGAAGCAAGCTAAACCTGTCATCAAACATCATAAAGCATATCTGAAGAGTCTCTCATTGCAGCAAAGATTCCCAAGGAAGAGCTTCTCAAAGAAACATAGGGTGCACAAAGAGTCTGTATCCAAACAAGGGAGGAAGAAAGCAAAAGGAGAATCATCAGTTCAAAGAAATCCTCTGTTTGATGTATTGCCTGAAGATAAAATTGATCACATGGAAACAGAAAATGCTCAAAGTGAAGGGAGGACAAGAGAAATGGTGACTGAAGATGGAGTTAGTACTGACAAGGAAGGAGTTAGTACTGACTTTGAGAAAGTTAGTACTGACAAACCAATAGTTAGTACTGACGGATCCAAAGTTAGTACTGATGAACAAGTTGAAGGTACTGAAGAGATCTTTGAAGGTACTGAAGAGCAAAGAGAAGGTACTGAAGATCAAACTAAGGAAGAAATTGCTACTAAAGCCTCTCAAACATCCACTCAAACACCCACTTCTATGATATTTGGTGATGATGAAACAATAGCTACACTTCTCCTCAACATGAGTCAAGCCAAAGCTGCTTCTAAAGAAAAAGAGAAAGGTGTAGAGTTGAAGGATGTTGAAGAAATTGATAGACCTAGGCCTACTTCTACAAGATCACTTCTCACATTAAAGCCTCTTCCAAAGATTGATCCAAAAGACAAAGGGAAGAAGAAGATTGAAGAGGAGGATGAATCTGAAAGTGAAGATGATGATATTCCTCAAGCTGTGAAGAAATTCAAACAGCTTGAGAGTGATGAAGAAATGGCTAGGAAAATTCAAGAAGAATGGGAAGAAGAAGAAAGAAACAAGATTGCTGAAGAAAAAGCAACAAATGAAGCTCTCATTAAAAACTTTGATGATATAAAGGCAAGAATTGAGGCAGACAGAATTCTTGCTAAGAAGCTTCAAGAGCAAGAAAGAGAGCAGTTCACAATAGAAGAAAGAGCAAAGTTCCTTCATGATACAATTGCTGCTCAGAGAAAATTCCTTGCTCAACAAAGATCAGAGGCCATCAGAAACAGACCTCCAACCAAGAATCAATTAAGAAATCAGATGATGACCTACTTAAAGCATGTGGGGAACTTCAAACATTCTGAGTTGAAGAGTAAGAAGTTTGAAGACATACAAGCAATGTATGAAAAGATAAAAAGGTCAGATGAAGATTTCATTGCTATTGGGTCTGTTGAAGATGATAGACTGATCAAAAGAATGAATAAGAAAGATTCCTCCAAAGGAGAAGAGATCAAGCAGGAATCTAAAGAAGAAGTCAAGGAAGAGGATAAAGGAGAAGAGAATACAAGAAAGAGAAAGCACGGTACAAGGAAAAAGATGAAGTCAAGAAAAAGAAGATTCAAACAAGATACTTCTCAAGATGACCCATCTGACATTGAGAAAGAGAATGATGAGCTGAGATTGTGCTTGACAATAGCTCCAGATGAGGACAAGGAAGTAGATTATGAAATACTTGACAAGAAGTATCCAATCATTGACTGGAAGACTGAGAATCTTGGCACTAAACCACAGTTTGATGAATCTAAAAGATCAGAAGAGATTAATATGAATGTGGTAACAAGAAGTAATGGTCAAAAGAGATCCTTCAGCACATTGATAAGAGTGCTTTCAGTGTTTGATAGAGAAGACTTAAATGCCATATAGAAGCTTGTGATGGACATATATCAAGATAGGATTCCTGAAGGTTTTGATAAAGTTCTTTGGGGAGATTTGATAGTGATGTTCAATCCAGATGAACAAGATGAGTTTCAGAACTCACAAGATGAATGGAAAGTAATCAGTTGGAAGTTGCAAGTCTCAGGGGTCACACTTGATGATATGAAGGATTAGTCATTCACGTGCTAATAGAGAGAAAAGTATCTTTGACGAAGGAAAAGTGGTGCAAATGCTAAAGTAAAAATTGGAGTCTGACGAACAATGTACTATGGCATTGGAATTGATACGATTATCAAAAAGGTATTTGATGATTTGATTCAAAGCAATAAGACTGATGGAAGAAGAAGGGATGAGGGTGGGGGATAGGGGTTGGCTAACCACCACACAATCAAATGGTTATAATTCACCATGCTTAACAAGCATAAGAATTGGCTAGTCCACAAGCAAAACGACACTGAGGTTAAAGACTTCTCAAATCGTTATGGTTTACAATTTACCAAAAATTGGTAGGGTACTCAACTCACTTGCTTCAGTGGTAAAGAAGTTGGCTCGCAAGATTCAAAAACAGTTCTTGGTAAAGACTACTCAAATCTGTTGATAGCTGATAGTTTGCTAAAAACTATATGGTTTATCAATGCACCATGTTATGACAATGAAGCATTGGCTAGTCCAAACACAAACGGTATTTGGTAAAGATAAATCAAATTCGTTGATGGTTGACAGTTTACCAAAAACTGTATCGTAATTAACTCACCATATTCTTAGATGAAGAGTTATTTATCCCAGAGCAAATGGCTACTGGTAAAGGAACATCAAATCCGTTAATGGCTGGTAGTTTGCCAAAAAATACAAAGCCAACTTAGTTGTGGATTGATAGTGTGTAAACGATGTTGCTGAGTAGCTAAAAAGATGTTGCTGAATTGCTGACAAGACAAGGATGCTGCTAAAGAAGGATAGAGTGTAAAAGATTAAGAAATGATAAAGATTGTTTGGATACATCCTCTGGGCATTAAACGAAGCTTAAAGGATTGAAGAAACATGAAGTTAAAATAGTTTAACATTTATGTTTAAGGGAGGATGTTAGGAAGTAATGTTTTCTTAACTTAAGTACGATTAGTACAAATAGTTAGTACTGTCAGCTATACTTAGTACCGACAGTACAAAGTAGTTAGTACTGTTAGTTAGTTAGTACCGTTAGTAGAAACTTAGTTAGTACCGTTGAGAAGATATTTAAAAGATATTTATGAGATATTTTAGAAAAAGTTTTGTTAAGCACTTTTTGGTTATCCTTTGTATATAAATGGATCCCTAGGCAGTAGTTAGAATAATAGATTTGACAGAAGCTAGCAAAATACACAATATCACTAGTTAGCAATTGTAATCCTCAGACACTTATACAAAGTTGTTATTCAGTGTTCATTGTTCTTCTTAGTTCTTGTGTTTAGGGATGCCATTAACATATAGTTTTCATTAGTTTGTTTTCTACATAGTCATTTGTATTTATACATCTTGGCTATCATCCTTTATAGGCTGCAAAGATCCATACAGTAATTACAAGGACCTTCAGAATCACTCAAGGAAAGCTCCAACGTAGCTATATCTCTCTATTGCCCAGGAAGTACCGTTTTTCCTTAATTTTCCCTATTTTCTATATTTATCAGTTCTCACATTGAGGGTAATGTTCAACTTAAGTGTGGAGGGGTAGCAAATACGAAAAATTAATCATGTCCCTCCATGTTTGCCCTATAGAAAATTTTAAACTTTCTACTGATATTTTCTAGAAAATTAAAAAATTAGTATATACTTTCCTCTCAAAATTAAAAATGCATACGCTTAGTAAGTCAAATCCAATCGGATTGATATTTTAACTAGCACAAAATCAACCCACTAAAATTATGAGAAATTTAGCCTTAAAGAATTCGGGTATCCATCTTTGATATCAAAGATAATTTTTGCCTTTAGCTTGTTCGAGTTAGGGTTTGAATGTAGTTATATGTGTCTATTTCATCATTACGGATGTGTACGTATGGCCTTTATTGCCTTTTTTGGAACATTGGTACTGGTATAAAGTTATATGAGTGGGCCGGTAATTTAGTAGCTCCAGAACTTGTGCTTGATCATCATTTACTAGACCGCGGTGAGGTTAATTTATAGACAAAGTCGTATGATAAGAGGTGAAATAAATCCCTATGCAATCATGTATCTGCAGCACTCGCTTTTAGTGTTGAGGACCCTAAAGTATCCCAAGTGCAAGAAAAATGTGCTCAATGAAGAAGAAGTTTTGTGCCAGCCTTAGTTATTGCAGTATCTGAATTGAAAAAAAAGAAAAAAAAAGAAAAAAAAAGAAAAAAAAAAGAGAAAAAGAAAAGAAAGTTGAAGAAATAAAGTTCAAAGTATAAGGCTCAAGTTCCGACACAAGAATATCAGCTATTCACCCTTATCATTATCACATTTTGCCTCTTTGAGATTTTTGTCTAGGTGCTCACGCCACAACAGGAATGTTTATGTGTCTAGTATAAGCATATGGTAGCGACCTAAATTATGTCTGTGCAATTAAGTGACTTTACAAATATAAAACCATATCTGAGTGACTCATGTGAATTCAAAAAAAACACTTTCTATGTGTGAGGTGCTCTGTTGTATGTTTATGCCTGAAAAGTTATAAAACTAGTAAACACTTGTTAATGCTAAAATGATTTTTTCTTCACGTCACGATAAATGATCTCGTTTTCTCGCTTTAATTGCTTGAGGGCAAGCAATAGCTAAGTGTGGAGGGATTTGATAACGCCTAAATTATACATGTTTTCGGTGGCATTATTTGCATTCATTTGATCATTTCTCGTGAACTTTTGGTACTTAATCAAGCTTAAATTGCTTAAAGGTTCACTTAAAGACTCTAAAGACTCAAGCTCAAAGATCTACACACTTTGGAAGGAAAATACAAGAAAAGAAAATTTTCTATTAAAAAGTTCAAAAGGTTCGCCGCACTTTCTACCAAGTTCGCCGCACTTTCCTATGTAGCTCTAAAACCGGCGCACCTATATATTTTTTCGCCGCACTTTTCTCGAAGTCAGAAGAATTAAAGTCTAATAAATGCACATGCATTAACTCACCAAAACCGCCGCACTTATTTGTAAGTGCATCGCACTTCCAGTCAAAACATTAAATGACCATCGCATTAACTCCTCAAGTGCGCCGCACTTAATTCTAAAACCGGCGCACTTTTTCCAAATTTTAGCCTATAAATAGAGGACGATTTTTGCATTCCATATAATCCCACACACAATCATTCTCACACACCTCTACAACAATTCTCTCATCACCCCACACCATCTAATCATAAATTTCAATGGTGGTGACAACACCTTAAGGGTTCGGGTCGATTGGATTCAATAGCTTGGGTTTTATTATAGTTTTCGTTTGGGAGAACTAATTGTATAATCGTTGATCTTGTAAACGTTATTATAATTTCTACAACTCTGTTTTTATAATCTTATGATTTCATGACTGAAATGTTATGTGTTATGTTACTTGTTTGAGTATGGAGAAGTTAATTCTTATGTTTGTTTGGGGCATATTGTGTCTCTTAGTTATGGGCATTTAGGAGATTTGTTTATTGAAATGGTTAAACATGATTGTCTAAGTTGTAAGGCCAAAAAGGATACTTATAAACTTATGTTTTATAATTCCATAATTTATTGGTTTTTACATAATTTTATGAGGCCGAAAAAGATTGTTGTTATTTATCAGATATTAATCACTTGTTATATTTAAGGCCGATTAAAGGATCACTATTCTTGTGGTAACTATATTGCTAAACTTATAACACTATTCCCAAAACTTCATTATTAAGTGATCATTGCCTAATCAAACCGACATTAATCATTTGATTGAATCATTTTTAATTGATTTTTTGCATTAATCGATCATATGCTCGTCTTGGTTTAATTTGATCCGTGAGAATCTTATTAACCTTAGCACCTTAATTACACACTGTTAAAACTTCAATTCCCGTGGAACGACCTGGACTTACCTAAAGCTATACTATACACAAACGGGTATACTTCTCGATTGTTGTGCTTTTAGTAAAATCGGTATTTCTAGTATTATAAATTTAAAGCTTAGAAAACACACATCAAACAAAAACTTTGATGTATGTTTTCCAAGCTTTAAATTAATAATACTAGAAATACCGATTTTTACTAAAAACACAACACTCGGGAAGTATACCCATTCGTGTATAGTATAGCTTTAGGTAAGTCCAGGTCGTTCCACAGGAATTAAAGTTTTCACAGTTTGTAATTAAGGTGCTAAGGTTAATAAGATTGTCACAGATCAAATTAACCAAGACGAGCATATATTGAATAATGCAAAGAAAGCAATGAAGAGATGATTTAATCAAATGATTAGGGTATGTTTGTTTATGCAATGATCACTTTGATAATGAAGTGTTTGTAATAGTGTTTATAAGTTTAGAAAATAGAGTTATTACAAGTTATAAATCCTTTCGGCCTTTAAATATAACTAGTGATTATATCGATAAATAACAACAAATCCTTTCGGCCTTTATAAGTTATTATAACCAATATATTAGGTGGATTGATAGTACACATGTATAAAGAAACCTTTCGGCCTATTTTCTTATATAAAATATGTTTTACCAATTGAATAAACACATATCAAAATGCTCCATATCCAAGATCACATTATTCCCAAACAAACATAAGAACACTACTCCATAATCAAAGTAATAAAACACACAACATTCATCATGAATTTAGAATACTTCATATTAAAAGAGTTGTAGAAATTATACCAACGTTTACAAGATCAACAATTCGACAATTAGTTTTCCCAAACGAAAACTATAATAAAACCCAAGCTATTGATTCCAATCGACCAGAACCCTTAAGGTGCTGTCACCACCCTTGAAATTCTTGATTAGAAGGTGTGGGGTGATGAGAGAATTGTTGTGGAGGTGTGTTTGGTTCCTTGGTTTGTCAAGCCAAGAACACCAAAAATACCTCTCCTAAGTGTTACAAACAAAACGGATTTGTTTGTATGAGTATGTGATAAATGGGAGAGATTAGGAGGGTATTTATAGGCTTTTTCAGGGCCAAAGTGCACCGCACTTACAAATAAGTACACCGAACATCGTGAGTTAATGCACTTAGAATTTAATTGCATTTAATTCTTGCACCGACTCAAAAGTGCGCCGCACTTTTGGGTTAAACCATCGCACTTGGGATTTCTTGAAAAAGTACGCCGTGCATTTTAGGAAGTGCGGTGCACAAATTGCATTTTTAGCAGATATCCTTTCGCGTAGTTATAGATAAATCTTTCCCGGACGCGTGGCCGTCAGAATCGCGTTAAACAGAGTTCGTATGACCGAGTTATGTCCAAAACAGTGAACTGGTGTCGGGAGATCATTCATCTTTAGTTATTGGTTCGTTTAAGCTTAAATTCTTCGTGTTTGCTTCCGTTATCTTCCACGACATGTAACTAGAACATATAATAGCAAATATACTTGATTAAGTACCAAAAGTTCACAAAAAATGATCAAATATATGCAAATAACGCTGCCGAAAACATGTATAATTTAGGCGTTATCAAATCCCTCCACACTTAGCTATTACTTGCCCTCAAGCAATTAAAGCAAGAAAACAAGATCATTTATCGTGACGTGGAGAAAAAATCATTTTAGCATTAACAAGTGTTTACCAGTTTTATAACTTTTCAGGCATAGACATACAACAGAGCACCTCACACATAGAAAGTGTTTGTTTTTGAATTCACATGAGTCACTCAGATAGGGTTTTATATTTGTAAAGTCACTTAATTGCACAGACATAATCTAGGTCACTACCATATGCTTGTACTAGACACATAAACATGCCCGTTGCGGCGTGAGCACCTAGATAAAAATCTCAAAGAGGTAAAATGTGATAATGATGAGGGTGAATAGCTGATACTCTTGTGCCGAAACATGAGCCTTATACTTTGAACTTTATTTCTTCAACTTTCTTTTCTTTTTCTCTTTTTTTTCTTTTTTTCTTTTTTTTTCAATCCAAATACTGCGATAACTAAGGCTGGTACAAAACTTCTTCTTCATTGAGCACATTTTTCTTTCTCTTGGGATACTTTAGGGATCTTAACACTAAAAGCGAGTGATGTAGATACATGATTGCATAGGGATTTATTTCACCTTTTATCATACGACTTTGTCTATAAATTAACCTCACTGCGGTCTAGTAAATGATGATCAAACACAAGTTCTGGAGCTGCTAAATTACCAGCCCACTCATATAACTTTATACAAGTATCAATGTTTCAGAAAAGGCGACAAAGACCATACATACACATCCGTAACGACGGAATAGACACATATGACTGCATTCAAACCCTAACTCGAACAAGCTAAAGGAAAAAATTATCTTGGGTACCAAAGATGGATACCCGAATTCTTTAAGGCTAAATTTCTCACAATTTTAGTAGGTTGATTTTGTGCTAGTTAAAATGTCAATCTGATTGGATTTGCTTTACTAAGCGTATGCATTTTAATTTTGAAAGGAAAAAATATATATATTTTTTAATTTTCCAGAAAATATCAGTAGAAAGTTTGAAAATTCCGCAGGGCAAACATGGAGGGACATGATTAATTTTTCCTATTTGCTACCCCTCCACACTTAAGTTGAACATTGCCCTCAATGTGAGAATTGATAAATATAGAAAATAGGGAAAATTAAGGGAAAACGGTAATTCCCGAGGCATAGAGAGATATAGCCACGAGGGAGCTATCCTTGAGTGATACCAATACGTTCTTTTTTAGTGAGGAGCGATAGCTCCTCCACACTTAAGTAGAGCATTCTGCGTAAAATTGAAACTTCCCGGGGCTCATAAGTGCTTGGCTGAATCTTGAAAGATATGGTGCGAAACAGAACACCATGCATGTGTATTCTACCACATGTAATATAATACTCCAACTATATAAGTTTCCAAGTGTAAAATGCCAACCACCAATCCAAGCTTCACTTGTTTTATTTAATCTGCATAATAAACACAACTACAAGAAAACATTAAATACAAAAGCGCACTTTCGTAGGCAACACGGTTGCATTTAGCGCATGCAAGAAGCCTTTAAACCCCTCCGCGGCCCGAGTGGACGAGTTATAGTCTCATGAGGGTTTCCAGTGAACACACCCGCAAAGTTTGATAAATTTCTTTTTGAATGCAGAAATCGAGATACGCGACACACTGGCCGAATGCGTGACATACTTAAAAACTACAAAGTTTTTATTTTATATGCATATTTTTTTATATATTTTTTAGTTTTATTATTATTTACTATTACTACTACTACTATTCTTTTTATACTCAACTTGATTTAAGATTCCTTAATGATACGGTTCAAGTGGGAATGAACCACATTTAAACATTGAGGGTATGGTAGTTTTGGCATGTACTCACAGAATAGGTATTCTTTTGTTTTTACTATGTGATAGCCCTTTTTTGTTGTTTTAATAGGTTGATCTTTTTTGATTTTATTGTTAACGATAATAGAAGGTGGTGGACCTTTTTAAATTTTCGAAGAATCATCGGACTTTTCACTCTCTGTAAATACGGCATTTATGTGATCGGTGTGAGCTTGAGGAGGAGGTGGAGGGTCAGTCCTATCGGTATGTTCTGAATATACGTTTTGAGATTTCTCCCACTCATCTATTTTTCTTTCCATGTTTTTAAAGATAGTTTGGAAATTATTTTCATTTTGCTTCATTTTTAAAATCATATCGTTAACATTGTTTTTGACAAACATATTTGAAACTCTTTGATCATCCAAGAATTTAGTCATTAATTTTTTGAAATCAGTTTATATTGATGTTCTTGGTTGATAGGTATAGACTCTTTGTTAGGTAAAAAGTTTCCAATGAGGAGTTCTCATGCTACCGATACGTCTTTTGAAATCTCCGATATCATTTTTCACATCATTATTTAATTTGGTAAGCCATTTCTCGGGATCATTAAGATCATGATGGGATTGGTGAGAATGCGAATCATGAGAATTTCGGTTTTGATAACCTTCAGATTGGATGTAATTTGCTTCAAGATGTTCACACATCGGTGTGTCATCGTTCATGTGGTTTTTAGAAGCGTTTCCATTTCTAAGCTCATTATATTTGTTACGAATATCTTCCAATTCTTCATTTAAGCTGATAATTTGAGAATCCATAGCCTTTAATTTTTCTATAAATCAAGAATTACCAGTATTACTATTACTTCCATTGACGAAGGAAACAGATTTTTCATGATGTTCATTTTTAGATTTAATGGGCCAATCATGTTCGAAAAGGACCTTATCCTCGATAAAGATTCCTTCGGTTGTTACGTCCAAGATTTCTTGAGTGGGTTCGTCTAGATCATGATAGAATATTTGAATAATAGCTCCTTTGGTCAGACCGTGCCCATTGAATTTTCGAAGCATGTTCTTTAGTCGTAACCAGGCGTCGGTTAGACTTTCATATATCTTTTGAGAGAAATTTCTGATTTCAAGTAAAAGATGATTAAATAACGAAGGTGGAAAGAATTTGTTTATAAAATCTCTTCTCATTTGTTCCCATGATGTTATAGACTCTTCATTAAGTTCGTTAAACCCGATTTTAGCTTTATCAGACAAGGAAAAAGGAAATATTAAAAGCTTAACAACTTCACTCTGCTTTTCACCGTATCTGAACATGTTGCAGATTACGAGAAAGTCACGGATGTGGTCAGGCGGATCGGCCCACAGATAACCATCAAACTTATTTTCCGAAATAATTTTCAAGTGGGTACTATTGATAACAAAGTTGTCATCAACAATGGGTTGAACAATGGCAGAATTAGGAGTCGGTGCTGCAATCTTGGCATTTTCCCACATAGGTTGATCATCAGGATCGAGGATTATTATTTCTTGGAGCGGTAAATTTGGTTCTGGTTCGACATCCTCCTCAGGTATGTTAATAACGACAAAGTCATTAACGGAAGAATGTTGGGTTGAAGATTTGAGCGATTCGATCTCTACGACTTCTTTTTGGATAATTTTAAATTTACAAGTCCTTTTTATTAAATTTTGATTTAATTTACATATTAAATTTACAAATTGTTTTCCGAAAGATAGGGGATTTATACATATGTTAGGAATTACAGATTTGATTATTACAAAACCCATAAACAGAAATGAAGAAAGAAGAAACAAAAGGAAACAAGATATGCTAAAGAAGGAAACAAGATCAAGATTAAAGTTGATTGAAATCAACATTAATGTTGAAGATATAGATTAGTCAAACATTAATGTGATGATTAATGTTAATTAATTAGTTTCCTAATTGTATTATGTTTTCTTTTGAAACAATAAGGACCCATTATGTAATAGTTAGTTAGCTTTATTAGTAAGCTAGGGTTTCTTGTAACCTCCCTCTATTATATAAGTGGTTAGATAGGCATCTAGGTTACAGGAATCAATTCATTGATAGTCTCTCATAATGAGAGTCTAAACGCATAGATAGCGTGTGTGTAGTCTAGTAGTTAGTTTCTTTATCATGTTTGAATAAAGAATACCTTTATTAGTATCATGGTTGAGTTCTTTTTATCGCTGCGTGTTATCAATCATTGTTATCATACCCTAGATGGTCACTATTATCGATCTATGAAGTCATTATTGATTCAATAATTTGGTATCTGAGCTCGTGGTCTTCTTGTTCTCGGGTTTATTTAGGTTTTCGTGTATAATTTTATTTTTGTTTTATCAAAGGTTTATTTGCAATTAGTGGTTCTTAGAAAACCCTAATTATTTAAAGATGGCAGCTTAGTCAGGCAGAGAAGTGAAGCAGCAGGGTTTCTTCTCAAACCTAACCTCGAGCTAATGGATGGGTTTAAGCAGGTAAACAAGCAGGATCATCAATAACCTTATACATGCTTTTGGGTTCGTAATGTATTTGAACGATTATAGAGAGGGGGTGTGCTTTTGGTTATGTTTCATACTGACTAAGCTTTTCTTAATTCCTGCTGGTAGTTCATGGTTCCTGCTGGTAGGCTTTGTGGTTCCTGCTGGTCTGCTTACGGTTTCTTCTGCTAATATTATAGGTCCACAGACGCCCTTGGGTCTTGAACAATGAGGATGTGTATGGTTCATTTTGGAGGTTTAGTTTATGCTATAATTCTTGATTGGAAAAGTTACACGCTCTTTACAAATATTTTGGGAGGCATATGATACCATACAGTTCATGATATGATTATTGAGGAAAAAGAATAATCATAAGCATTGAGTGGTTTCTGGTTGATCCGTCTAAGCTTTTCTGAGACTAGTTATAACATAGTTTAGAAAGTGACAGTTTTGGCCCTTGTGGTTTATAACTAAAAGAAAAAAGGAGTTTGGCAAATTGCAAGAATGGTCCCTGCTGTTTTATAACTAAAAGAAGTTTGAAAAATTGCAAAAACAGTCCTTGTGTTTTATTAAACCATTTTCCTTATAAAATAACTTTTAAAACTTGGCATTTTTGGCCCCTTTTCTTTATTTTTTCATTTTTAATTATAAAACAAGTTTTTAAAATTTACATTTTTGGTCCTTGAGTTTTATAAAAAAGATGTTTTGGGCTATTGGGCTTGTATTGGGCCCAATTGAGTGTGTCTGGGCCCAATAAGGTTTAGGCTTATGTTATTGGGCTTTTTAAGGCCCAATAAGGTACAGGTTTGGTTATTGGGCTTTTTCAAGCCCAATAAGGTTATGAAGTGGGTTTTGTGTGTACAATGGCTGAGATTGGCTGTAACTGGGCTAGGATTGGGCCTTCAAAGTCTTCACAGTCTTTGTCAAATGCACACAAATGGGCTGTTGTAAATGATTGAGGGCCCATTTGGTCTTCACAGTCTTCATAAATATACTATTGGGCTTTCCCGGCCCATCAGATGGGTTAAGATTGCATTCAATAGTATTCTTCAGTATTGACTCTGACTTTGGCATTTTTGGACTTTGGCCTTGATTTTGCACAGTCTTTTCCATTCCATGCTCAGTTTTGTCATTTTGGCTTGGTTTTCTGTCTTTTTGATGATATCCACTTCCTGCACAATACAAATGCAAAACAAACATATATTTGGCAGTTTTTGTCTGTTTTTGGTCATTTAAGCTCGTTTTTAGAGGTGAAAGATATGTGTAATTAAGCACTTATCAAGTCCTAATAACGATCTATGGAGTCATTATAGGATTCTATAACATACGTTAAGCATTTTGCAAAAGGACATTTATATATATATAATTAAGGCTAATAGGATAGTATTCAAAATAAAAAAATTATTTTCATATATATATATATATATATATATAGCTAATAAGGATAAAAAAATTTTTGGAATATTATAATAAACTAGATAATTACAAATACACAAGGCATATAATCAGATAAAATATAATTCTAAATGATTATATAAACTAAGACTAGCAGATTGGGGGGTTTTGGTTTTGGTTTTTTGAAACAAAATTATGTTTGTGAAAATTTATAGAAAGTGCGGCGCACTTGGGTAAAGTGCGGCGGACTTTCTGGGTTTACAGGAAAACCCACGCACAAATAAGATGTGCAACGTACTTCCTAGAGAAAAATGTTTTTTTTGTTTCCGTTTGCCATAAAGCGGTATGGCGGGTTTGAATTTTTTTTTTGAAATAAAATAGCACCTAAAACAAGCAACAAACTGATAACAACTTAAACAATTCCCTAGCAGCGGCGCCAAAAACTTTGATGTGTGTTTTCCAAGCTTTAAATTTATAATACTAGAAATTCCGATTTTACTAAAAACACAACACTCGGGAAGTATAATCGTTCGTGTATAGTATAGCTTTAGGTAAGTCCAGGTCGTTCCACGAGAATTGAAGTTTTCATAGTTTATAATTAAGGTGTTAAGGTTAATAAGATTGTCATTGATCAAATTAACCAAGACGTGCATATATCGAATAATGCAAAGAAAGCAATTAAAAGATGATTCAATCAAATGATTAAAGTATGTTTGTTTAGGCAATGATCACTTAGATAATGAAGTGTTTGGAATAGTGTTTATAAGTTTAAAAAATATAGTTATCACAAGTTATAAATCCTTTCGTCCTTTAAATATAACTAGTGATTATATCGATTAATAACAACAAATCCTTTCGGCCTTTATAAGTTATTATAACCAATATATTAGGTGGAATGATTAAACACATATATAAAAGAACCCTTTCGGCCTTTATTATTGTATAAAATATGTTTTACCAATTCAATAAACTCATATCCAAACACTCCATATCCAAGATCACATTATGCCCAAACAAACATAAGATTACCTAGCACACATGCATACAACGAATACAAGGTCGGGTCTGCTAGAAGTGAGATACATTAGGGAGCCAACCATACTACGAAAGCGAGTCTGGTCAATTGGAATCCCTAAGGGGTCCACATCCAGTTTAAGTCGATCCACCATAGGTGTATCAACAGGGTCACACTAATCCATCCTAAATTTCTTTAATATTTCAAGAGCAAATTTTGATTGATTAATAAAAATGCCTTCGGGATTTTGAGAAATTTGTAATCTTAGAAAAAAGACATTTGTCCCATCATTGACATTTGAAATTTAGAACTCAGCTCATTGGAAAATATGTCACACGCTTTAGGGTCGGTCGAGGCAAATATAATATCATCTACATATATTTAAACAAGAAGAATATGTTTGCCTGTTTTTCGAGTGAATAATGTCGGATCAACTGCACCATTGGAAAATTTGTTGTCCAGAAGGAATCGTGACAAGGTATCATACCACGCCCGAGGAGCTTGCTTTAAACCGTACAAATCCTTCTTCAGACGATAAACATGTGTCGGATGGTCTGGATCAACGAAACCCTCTGGTTGACTAACATAGACTTCTTCCTTCAACTCGTCATTAAGGGATGCTGTCTTGACATCCATTTGATAGATGGTCATGTTTTTACTGGCAGCATTGGCGATGAAGATTCGAATAACCTCGATACGTGCAACCGGTGCAAATGATTCCTCAAAATCAATACCCTCCTCTTGTCGATATCCCTTGGCCACCAACCTAGCCTTATTTTTCAGAACATCACTGTACTCATCAAGCTTAACTTTGTAAATCCATTTGAGAGCAATTATCATGACACGGTCTGGTTCAGGTACTAATTCCCATACTTAAAGTCGATCAAATTCGTGAATCTCATCTTGCATGGCTTAAAACCAGCAATCTTCAGTTATTGCAGATTTGAAGTTCTTTGGTTCGACTTTTGAAAGTATAGAGTTATATAAGCACCACAAGGCATCAGTTGCAAGTTGTTTTCTGGTGAATACCGGTCGAGATGGGTTACCAATGACGTTATTAAGCGGGTGATCCTTGCTCTATTTTCCAAGATGATGAAGTGTTTAAGTAACATAGGTTGATTTTGCTAAACTAACATCCCCGGATAATGATGCTTCAAAAGTAGGTTCCGGAGCAAATATGTTTATAAAGGGATCGTTGTCAATGGGAGTAAATGGATTTTCTTCCACGAGAGTAGATTTAGCTGCAACACCTTAGAGTATACTTGGAGATTGTAATGCCGAAGATGATGGTGAATGACTTAGAGAAGGTGCATCTTGATCAATGGTAGTAGATGAAGGTGTACCGGCTGAATTAACTAGAATTAGAACTGCTGGAGAAGGAGAAACTGGTCTTTCAACACGAGGAGGTTCCAGGTATTCATCGAATAATGGTTGGAATAAAATCTCCATTTCTGTTGGCTTATCACTTTATAATCACACACACAAGTTACTTGAGGTTTGGAGAGAGGAAAGTTTAAAAAGAGAAGTAAACAAAAACAAAATGGTTGAACATTAAGAAAAGAGCAACACCCTCTCCACAAGAAGTAAAGGGCTTATATAGTAACAAACATGGGCTAGCCTAGGGTTTAAGTGGGCTTCCTAGGCCGGCTTGATATCTAACAGGCTTTAAAGCCCGTAACTAAGGCCCATTTAGTTTCTAGAATTCTCGTGAGCATACACTAGACAAATACAATGTTTGAGAGTCTTAATGACCATCACTTCACATAGTACTAGGTCTAACAATCTCCCCCTAAGGGGTGGTCATTACATAAGGCTTCACTTCTTGTTTTGTTCTTTAGTTTTGGAACCTTGTTGTCTTAGGAATTCTTTTGTATTTCCTTTTGCATGCTTGTGATCATTGATCTTGACCTTTAACTTGATATACTTTGACAAAATACTGATATCATGGTCTTTGGCCTTGATTTGTCTTGACTGTTGAGATCTCTAAATCTTTATCCTTGAATCTTTATGTCGCCTTACGATCTTGTGTCTCCACCCTTATGCTCATTGTCTTGAAAACTTGCTAACAATCTCCCTCAACATGTTCTTTGGCATGATTACTAGAACTACATAAGTAATCTTGTCGATGATGTTCTTTTAAGGAAGTGCTTGTACATCAGAGATTGCGGAAGACTTAGAAACATGTACTTGAGCTTTCATCATGAATTCATTTCTATGGAACATGAGCATGAGGTCTTGAATCTTGACTCAACTGGAACGAGGTTGCAACGCTGTCACTTATACCTGAAAATTAATGTTAGTGATAGACAATAGGTATGGATGAATATGGATTTGTCATTCGTCTTAAGTTCGGTTACATTAACCTCCGGTTCTGTGAGGACCATTTTATAGTATGACTATTGTACCTGTGATCAAGTAGATTCAATTTAAAAGAATCTCCTTGACAAGGTTTCCAGCTCAAAGTGTTATATCCTCTAACACGATTGCATTAGATTCACTTTACTTGCTCGTTCTTATTACCGGAGCATTTTAATGCAGACAACACGGTAAGAGTGAATCAGTTAGTTACTTTCTGACTGATTGAGTCGTCAATTCATATACTGGACCATTACCGATATCCAATTAACACAAGCTTGATTCATATAGAATCTCGCAAGCCACCTACTAAGAGTTTGTTTGATGTTGACTCAAGCAGGATTTCCATCGTCATTGTGAATACTAAAGAGCATCACTCTGATGTTCTGGCAGTATCACAAGGATAATGTGTAGGACTCTTTGATACCAAATGTTGTATAATGATGTACGACATTTTGTATATTCGAATTTGTGTCCTAGTTAGATTTTTGATGGATCTCATTGACTCTAGAATCTATAAGTTCACATTTGTTATTTGGTAAACGAAGGCTGGAGCAGACTGCCACCTTTTTAATATTAACGATCTTGGAATGAAAAAGTCGATAGAAACGTGTTGATCTCTATGAGAAATGAAACATAAATCTTTTGAGAGATTCGGAGTGGCACCGAAAGGTTGTGCATTGCATCACTGGGTTCATGATGTCAGTCTTCAATATCAGAATCATTTTTGTGATTATCGATAGATTATGTGTTGACCCGGTTTCTTCCTAAGGTTGTATGGAGGGCTTCTTTCTTTACACCCTTTATCCTTACATTTCTTTTTCACTCTTCAACCCCTTCAGTGCTTACCGAGACTTCATGACTAGTGCCTTGTTGGGTATGTTCCTGTACTAGCTCTATCTCAGTTAGCACTATTCCTTTATTCTTACTTTACTCCTTTTTTCAATTATACCTAGGACTTCTACTCTATCTAGTGGAGTGTTCCTGGGTAGATCCTTCCGGTTCTGGCTGGATTATGGAACGAGTAAACCTAACCTTAACCGCCTTATAACTCCTTAAGAGATAACAGTTGGTCGGTCTTTAGTGTATTACCATGAGGATCCATAAAACTATTTGATAAAAATCAATCAACGTATCTGAGAAATCATTTAAGACACATTGAGATTTTCCATAATTACCAAAAAAGCTCCCCCTACACATATGCGCCATATTATGAGAGTGTTTTGCACATGCGAGGATTGGGAACGCACTTATAGATTGAAGATCGTATCCGTTATTAATCCGTATTGATCATATTTTAATCACTATTCTCCCCCTCAAAAATTGCATATGTGTTTACAATTTTTGACAATTAGTGAATTAAAAACAAATTAATGTCCAGAATTCACATGAGCCTAATTAAGTCTTGGGAGAACAGGAGTGCATGCAGAGAGAAACTTATTATTATACTCCCCCTCAATTAAAGAATAAAGTGTAAACTTAGAGTGGGAGTTTGTTAAGCACACAATTTTAAAAGAATTTGAAATTTATCTTTTTTTTTGGAAATATCTTGAAAAGTTGTGCCCAACAAGAAAATGATGTTGTATGAATCGTATGAAATGTCATTTTCTTAGTGCTTCTCTTGACCATTCAAAACTTTAAATGTTGATGTGACATTGCTCAAGACCGAGAAGATATGAACTTCCCGTTATGGAGGATACTTGGACATAAATGAACATATTCCTTTCTTTGAGGACCGAGTCCTAAGCTAACATTTACTTAGAAGTCGTAGAGAAAAATTTGAAGAGACATGTTTTGAAAGCATTTGAAACTCTCGCTCGAACTTCATTTATTCACCTGTGTTACTATTAATCAACATTTCTAGGTGCACAAATGGTATCTATTGATGAGAGACATGTCAGAGAAGATTATTTTTGTATTTTTGAAATTTTTTGATTTTGTATTTTGCTTTTATAGGTTTTATATTTTTATATTTTGTTTTTCTGATAAGATATATACAAAGAATTAGTGTGGTTTTGCAAGACGATCAAGTTCCTGAGGAGATAAGCTGCGTATACCAAGGCGACGAACCAAGTATTTTAATCAATCTACTGGAAGAGCTTTGGTGAAGATGTCGACAAGTTGGTAATTTGTCTTGACAAAATATAGTTCAATCGTACCCTTTTCCATGTGTTCCTTTATGAAATGGTAGCGGACAGCGATGTGTTTTGTTCTCGAGTGTTGGAACGGGTTGCAGGATATGGCTATGGCTGATTTCAAATCACAATAGATTAGAATCTTGTTCAAGTGAAAGTCATAATCCGTTAACTGTGTCCGCATCCAAAGGACTTGGGCACAACAAGCGGATAAACACACATATTCTGCTTCCGCGGTTGACAGCGCTGTACAGTCTTGTTTCTTTGAGGACCAGCTAACTAGCTTTTCGCCTAAGAATTAAGCTCTACCGGAAGTACTCTTGAAGGTGTCTTTATATCTTGCATAATTAGCATCTGAAAACCCGGTTAGTTCAAAGCTAGAATCCTTCGTATACTAGAGACCCGTATTAACGGTTCCTCAAAGATAACAAAAGATCCTTTTAACCTCTTTGAGGTGCTTCTCAGTGGGCTTAGCCTGGTACTGAGCACATAAACAAGTAGCATGTACAATGTTTGGTCTACTATATGTAAGATACATTAGGGCACCAATCATGCTACGATATTTTGTTTCATCGACTGGAGACCCATGTTGATCACGGTCAAGCTTATCTTTGATCTCCATTGTAGTACTAACAGGATTACAAGATTCCATTCCATATTTTTTAAGGATTTCTAACACGTATTTGGACTGGTTTATAAATATGCCACAAGGGGGTTGGTTAACATGTAAACCAAGGAAAAACATAATTTCCCCCATCAACGACATTTTGAAGCAGCTTTTCATGAGGTCAGAAAATAGTTGGGTATACCTAGGGTGTGTAGAACCAAAGATAATATCATCAACATAGACCTGTACCACTAAGATGTTGTCATCGAAGTGCCTTATAAACAATGTTGGATCAATTGTGCCTTTGAAGAAGTGATTCTCTAGGAGAAACATTGACAATTCGTCGTACCATGCCCTTGGTGCTTGCTTCCCATATAGCGCCTTCTTTAACTTGTATACATGGATTGGATGATCAGCATCGATGAGCTAAAAATATCCTGATAGCTTCCATTCTAGCAACCGGAGCGAAGGATTCTTCAAAATCAATTCCTTCCTCTTGGCGGTACCCTTTCACGACCAGACAAGTCTTGTTTCGGATAACCGTGTTCTCTTCATCATGCTTATATTTAAATAACCACTTCAACGTAAGTGGCTTTACTGATCCGAAGAGGAACGTAACCCTACACATCACCTTTGGAATTGAAAGAAGCTCAATCTTGCATGATTTAATCCATGCAGAGTCGGTCATGGCCTGATTGACATTCTTCGGTTCCATAGTGCTCATCGTTAATGTATACATGCACATGTCACCATCAGATTTGAGTTGATTCCTTATCAACACTGGTCATGAGGGTTCTCCTATCACCTGTTCCAGAGGGTGATCTTTAGTCCATTGATATTCATGAGGGTACGGTTGGTACAAAAAAAAAAAAAGAAAAAAAAAAAAAAGTAAAAAAATGTATGCAATGTTCAATGGATCCACATATTAGAAGATATGATTTCAACCATGCACTTGTGGATGGAGTGGCAAAAGGATTTATAAATGTATTATCATTGAATATAGCATTAGGAACATTGTCAGCAATTGAAGTAGGATGAGGCTGACCATGTTGTTGTGTTTCGAGCTCGTTAACATTCTGTGAGGAGCTTAGAATACTGGTTGCTTAAGAGAGTGAATTTATAGGTGTCGGGCAGTGTCCTGCATGTCGTTGTAGTTTTTGTTAGAGTCTGAAGAACTTAAGGTGCTTGAGCAGCCAGAATAGTTCTTAGAGCAGCTGACGATTGACCACCTATATGATCATCATACATAGCTTCAAACAGTAAATCCATTTTACCCTCAGTTGGTCGTTGAGTTGTTATTGTTGACAGAGCATAAGGGAGATCGAGTCCTGAATTGATTTGTTCAGAAGTCATGCTTTGAAGCCTGGGTTTTAAACTGCTTTGTTCAAAAGCCATGGCTGAAACCTCATCAAATGTCAAGTTCATGGTCTTCATGATTTTCTTTGTCCTTCGGTTGTAAACTCTATAAGCACATGAATTAGCAGAATAACCAATGAAAAAGCCAATGTCACCTTTTGCACCAAGTTTCCCAATATCTTCATGATCATTCTTGGGATAACAGAGAGCCCCGAATATATAAAGAAATGAGATATCCAGTTTCTGCCATTAATCAGCTCGTATGATGTTTTGTCAAATCGATGGTGAATGATAGAGCGGTTTTGAGTATAGCACGCAGTAGCAATTGCTTCAGCCAGCCTCCACTAGCGTGCGGTTTCTTCGTTCCACTACTTCGTTTTGTTCAGAGGTACGGACAGAAGATGCTTGGTGGGTGATGCCAACACTCTTAAAATATTCTTTAAGCACTTGGTTTTTGAATTCTGTGCCGTTTTCGGTTCTTACAATAATGATTGAGGCTTGAAGTAGAACTGTAATTCTTTTGAGAAAGTTTTTAATCTCCTCTGGTTCTTCATCTTTTGATCTGAGAAAGACTACCCAAGTGTAGCGAGAGTAGTCGTCCATAATTACCAAAACATACCGCTTTCCATTTATGCTAGCGATTCTCATTGGTCCACACAAATCCATATGAAGAAGGTGTAACCTCTGCTTTGAATTTGGAACAGGTTTGGGTGGGTATGAAGCCCTTTTGCTTTTTTCCTTGCTCATAAGAGGGATAAAGATGTTCTTTATGGTATTTGAACTTTGGAAGACCGGTGACAAGATCGTTTCTGGCAAGGTCATTTATGGTGTCGAAGTTGAGGTGGGATAATTTTGATATCATAACCACGACTTGGTAGAAGTAGCCCAAGCCATGAGGCAAATTGGAGATGCAGAGGCCATATCATGGAGATTAATGGTGTAAAGGTTTGTTATGCAATTTCCTTTTATCAGATCAACTCCTTCGAGATTTCTGACAAAACATGTGTTTCTTTTAAAGGCTACCTCTAAATATGAGTCACAAAACTGCCCAACCGAGAATAGGTTGTGCCCCAAGCCCTCAACGAAATAAACCCTGGCGATCAAAATATTTCCCCATTGAAGATCACCAAAACCCAGAATTGCAACAACATGATCATTTCCAAAGCAAACGGTTCCTAAAAACTTCCAGACGAAATTGATGAGAAGCTTTAGATTCCCAGTCATATGCTTGGAACAACCCGAGTCGATGCACCACAAACATATTTGGATAACCTGTCAAGAGAAAAAGTGGAATTTGGAAACCGTTTGATTGTAGGTTCCTGAGTGTTAGAGGTACATGCATTACACACAGAGGTGCCAAACTTACATTCAGAGTCACTGGATCTAATTAATTTTCCTTTAATGTCAAACATCTTTCTAGTGGGTGACCACCTAAGGCACATTCTAGGTTTACTAGGCTTAGGTGAAGCAAGTCTTTCAAAGAACCCTACCTTCTTGGGTTTCTTGTTTTGTGGCATATGTTTTGTTAGATTTGCAATATTTAAGACAGTTGCCTTTTGTTTCTTACCACGAGAATTCATGCCATTCACATAATTAAGCACACAAACATCATGATTTGCAGTAATTAAACATTGCTTACACATAGCACAAACAATTTCATATTTATCGTTTCGAATAGCAAGCTTAACGTTATTACATTCAGATGACATATGTTTCGTATTCTTAGAAAGCAGTAAATTCCTAGGGTGTTCTTCTACTTCGACTTCGTTATTCTTGATGCGAATAGCAAGCTTAACGTTATTACATTCAGATGACATATGTTTCGTATTCTTAGAAAGCAGTAAATTCCTAGGGTGTTCTTCTACTTCGACTTCGTTATTCTTGATGCGACTACTCTTAGACGCAGAAGGGACCCTATCATTCTTTGTATTGCTCCTAGACTGTGGCCTTCTGGTCTTAGTAGTGATGTCTACTCCTGTAAAAGAGAAACCATTTGAGTCAGAATTAACACCTTTCTTAGTGATGGCATGAGGTTGTGAAACAATGATCGGATTTGTCCAAACGCTTGCTTTAATAGTCTTGTTAGACATAGATTTTTCTTCTCTGGAGTTCTTAAATGGATTAATCCTAAACATGCTAGGGGCAATCACTTTAAAATTATCTACAACCTTTGATTCTCTAGGGGTAGGTACCGAGTTTGAAGTGACTGGATTTGACTAATCATTCGTCTTATCGACCTTTCGAGGAACTTAAGTTTTTGAAAAATTTGGACGTTCAGATTGAAATGCATTTGGTTGTCTTACAACAAACGTGTTTCTTAAAGATTCTAAAGACGGTTTCCTCTCGATTGATTGATTTGCAAATTTAGTATTCGTACTCGTACCTTTGGTGGTGTCCTTTTGTTCAAAAACTTTATCGAATAACTGGGCTCTTAGCTTAGCATTTTCATAAATCGTGTCATGTAATTTGTTTTGCAAATAGTCAATTATTGCTTTGGTATGAGTCCGTGTCACATTGA
>BQNB010107320.1:2628-23194 GCA_026074375.1 Tanacetum coccineum | reverse complement strand
GCGGATTCTGATCCCTGTTGTGTATTCATATTTATTTGTATTTATTGGTATATAAATAGGGGTGAGAAGAAGCGAGTCAATGTTCACCAACGGATTCATACCCCGGACAGGGTGTCAACCCAATAGATCTATTATTTGTATCAAGCGTCTTACCTCGAAGGCATAAGTTAACGGTTCACGATATTAGGGACTTTAGCAATAGCGACTCATATAGATAATATCAAAACAATTCCAGCTTACCTTAAAAATCACTTGTGTTCACAATTTCAAAACAAGCATATATCCCCCTCGCGAGTTTATAAAACATTCAAAACATTAAAAAGCGAGGCTATGAACTCACCTTGATTTTGAAGACAAAGATCAACAATGCACAACCACAGAATATCAACAAACAAATAGCTCAACCACGACCTAGAATTCTGTCGCGCAATTAGAGAAATAATAGAGTACGATCGACTCATACGATAATCACAACATATATATATATATACTTATATATATAAAGTAACATGCTATGGGATCCACACTCACGAACCTAATCCGTACGTGTTAGGCGATTTAGAAACTAAATTTCATCCCTATTAAGTTTACACTTTGAAAACGTTCTATTTTCGGAAAGTTTCTATTTTAGAAAGTTACTATTTTTAGTAAGCCCGGTTATCCAATTATATTAATACCGAAAATATTTTCTTATGTCGCCAATCTCCCAATACACCAATGTCTAATTACTTAATCACGTCCCCGACGTCACATTTCATATATTTATTAAAAGTTTATGTTTATAGACTTGCCAAATTTAGAAACGATCAACGGTCTTAAAATAGTGTTAACCCAAAAATAATATTTATTATTATTTTTATTAGCCCGAACAACACTTACGACGACTAAATGACATTTTTAAATTCTTATTTGACTTCTTATTATAAATTTTTCTTAAGTTTGACCCGTCCAAAACGACCTGCTAAAATACATTTTCAAGACTCGGACTTTAAAGTATTTTGATGTAAAACGATGTTTCGGACAACTTTTTAGTTTTACCCGAGACCCAAAATTCAAAGAAAAATGACAAAAATACCCCTGAAAGTTTTTACAGAAAACTATTCTCTTTTAAAATAATGCAGAATTTTTCTTTTATGTTTTTGACCCGTCATTAAGCATTTTTAGATTCAGTTAGCCTCGCAACAAATTAAAACGACATTCGAACAATTCTTTTTTGCAGGAACCGGCAAATAACAGGACTCAATGTGTTCAAATCGATCCATTTAAATTATGGCATATAGGTAAAGGCAATAGCTGATTTATAAACATAAAATTTGCCAAACATCAATCGGCCATAAAATCTTCGTTATTAGAAGTTACGGAACGATCCACCTACCGAAACGTTCATTAGGACGAACTCTATCATATTCCTACATCAAAAATTACTTTTTAAAATTACTTGACCCTCGAAATACATGCCAAACTTTCTGCTTGAAAATACATTTTTGAAAACCCATTAAATCGCCATTTTTGGCTTCCGACAACATAAATATACCACCAACTAGCTTCTTTTCATCACCCAATTCAATCTCAATCAACCCAATTTTACCAATTGCCTAATCTATTCTATGCATGTGTGGATCCATAACATGCAATATCAAAAACGCAAGTTCAAACAAAATTAAATATAAAAGTAGCTTGAAAATACTTCCAATAAGTAGATAAATCAAGATCAAAAATCAACTCAAACCTATCCTTGGTTTCCTTTGTTAGCCGAATCAAAGAACAACCTGAGACAACCATTTCTAAATCTTTTTAACAACCCAAAACCTCTTTATAATACTAGATTAACTTTTCCCCAAATTAATTTTAATCAAAACCCATGAAAATATATAAATCTTGATCTTTAAAAATACCCATTGCATGTGGGTTTTTCTTAAGGGGAAACAAAATTAGATGTTAATTGAGAAGATTTGTTGTAATAAAAATTGTTAGATGATGATGATGGTGGTGGTGTGGTATTGCTCGACGAGCAAGGACAAAGGGAAGGGGAAAAAGATTTTTGGTTTTTGATCTTGTAAATGGTTAAGTGTGGGTGTTTTTGGAGGTATTTATTGAAAGTGTACTTTAGGCAAATGACACAATTGGTCCTTGGTCTTCCAAAACTTATAAAATTAAAACACAAGGGTATTGGTTTTGGTCCATAACTGGCCATTGGCTTGGGTTTAAAATTTTGTAAATATTTTTCCTTCGTCAAATTTAATTTGATCAAAAACCTTTAATAAAAATGTTAAACCAGGTAGAAACAAGACTTTCGACACGGTTTCGGCTAACTCGCGGGAAAAAGGGTCGTAAAATACTAAAAATAAAATAATTAGCTTCCGAAGAATAAATATGAGATATTAAAAATTCTAAATTGCTTAAATAAATAAAAGCTTAAGAACGGCTTGCGACGTAGCCAAAGATAACGATTCTTATCAAATTGCTCAAAACGATAAGGATTATTCCAAATCAAACGTAGAAAATGAATCACGGCTCGAGATAAACGTCGGCCAAAAACTCAAGTTGTTACAGTCTACCTACCTTAAGGGAGTGCCATCTTGGTGCTCAATTCAAGTCATTTGTCCCCTAATTTACTCGCAACAAAGTGAGGAACCTCATTCCCAAATGGATTTGCATGTTCTCACGTGACGGTCATACGACTTCAGACATATTTAAAATTTTCAAAACAAAAAATCAATTCAAAATCAAATGGTAATCATACCAACGTAACAAAACACACATCGCCAAACCGGTCTCATTAAAAGAGAACAAAGTCAGTTGCGGAAATAATTCAGAGAACACCCAACTCCATCAAATATTTGATTATTTAGTGGTTAATTATTACTTTGTTCTTATTTGTTTTTTTGGTGTCGTAAATAATGCTTCGTTTCACGATTAAATACGTTAGGCATTCCAGGAAGTTGCAAAACCTAACTACGCACTATAACAGAATACCTCGATTTATACCTCAATACCAATAATAATCAAAATAACATCTCACTATATAATGGTGTGCCAGATTTTGATGATAGGACCATGTTTTAGCAAACTTGTCCATAATATCTAGTTATTATGAAATATATAGGAAACCATTCTATTACACCATGATCAACTTGGACAATTTATCCTTGTGAAAGGGTTAGTAAGTAATCAATGGTTTAGTTAATATGATATTTTACTATATATTGATTGCATGCATTAAGTGAAGTTACTTACACTTTTCACTTAAGAAAATTTAACTCTTTCTCTCCCTTTTCTCTAATTGCTCACGGCTTTATTAGTCCATATAATCAAAACAATACAAAATTTTTCTACAACCCTTTACACATCAATCTAAGGACTTACTATTGGTGTTTGCAAGCATTGGTTTATCATTTGATGTATTAAGGTAAGAATAAGGGAAGATTAGGGTTTCAAAACTAAACTAGGGTTTATAAGCTTGTAAGCTTTGGTTTTGAGTCTAAACACGGGTTTAGCATTTATTTCTCATCTCATACATCATCCCTAAGGTCTTCCTAATTCCTTTATACTTTTATTTCTTATTATTTTATGTGTAATATGTTAAATATGGCTAAATCACCACTAATGACTTTTTAATATTGTAAAATGAGTTATTCACTTATGTTTATGTGATTTTATTTACTTTTTATTAGTCATACTTGTAATATATATCATGGAATAGTGAAAGTAAAAGTATTTAACCTATGGTTTTTGTATAAACATGTTTAGTTGTTAAAGTAGGGGTTTATAGGTTTCTTAATCATTAACATGTGAAAATAATGAAAAGTTATATAAATAACTTGTTAAGCATGGGGACAAATGAAATATATGGACTAATGGACATTATATAAGTAGAACATGTGTTACAAATACGTTTATTAGGGTTCTATTTTAAACTACTTAAACTATTTAATAAATAAAAACAAGTTTTTTAATACTCATTTTGGAAATAAATATATTAGGGGCTGTTTTAAGTTCGAAATTTACAGATATGTTTTATGATTTTATACCAATACTACATGTACAAGGATCTTGGGGTCATAAAGTACTCGAAATCCGATTAATACGAAGAAAGGCGAGATTGACAAGTTTAACGTTAGTTAATACTTTTATAAACAATTTTTATAAAAAAGTTCTATTCACCAAGAAATTATACTTATATCATCCATAATTTGATAAAACTTTCTAAATTACGAGAACGTGCTCCGAAAGAATCGCTAAAAACGGAGGCTATAACGTAATAAGATACGACCCAAAAACGGGTTTTTAACGTAATTAAAACCTTAATCAACGGTAAAATAGCTGTCGTGAACAGTAAAAAACCTTTTACGCAAGAATATCAAAAACTTGAAAATGTAATATTTTGATCACTCGTCTTACTACGAAGACGTGGACGTAAGAAACGCGAGCAACGGGCTTAAAACGACCAAATTAGGTCATTTTTACGAAAAGTATATTTATAAACGTTTTCACTTTATAAATATTATTTTACTAAAACGATTAGTCACGAGTGATTAAGTATATAGAATATTGAGTGGTTTATCAAAGTGCTATAATACTAGGGAGTTTCATAATGAGGCCTCTTCGGATGGCGTATCGACGAGTTGTTGGATTTACGATTTAAAGTGTCCTAACTCCTCGTACGTCATGTCATGACCTCTTTAATTATGATAGCCCGAACGATAGTACGATGTAACTACTATAGGATTGTGTTTACGTTATTAATTAAAGTACTCGGTACTTATACGACCTTAATTTAAATAGGTTGCATCTATCGTCTTGCGTGACGTTTTATCTGTGATTATTTGGACTATCTGTACTCAAGGTGAGTTCATAGCCCCACTTTTATAGTTTTACTGATTTACTATTATTTGGGGTGGAAACATGCTTTGTTTTATAAATTAGACGCAAGTGTTTAAAGTATATTGATTATGTGTTGCCTAAGTAGCGATAACCCTCCTGAGCCCATTATCATGAACTGTCAATTGCATAGATGTAGTTGTTAATTACATTATGTGGGGGGGGGGGGGGGGGGATGGAAGCTATGCGAATGTTATAAATAGATCTATTGGGATTACATCCCGTTTGGATGATTAGCTATCACCTGGGAACGAACGGTGACAATGTCGGACTTGATGTTGCGGGTTAAACTTCTGTACTGGGCAAAATAACTGCTCTAAAATTAGCAAATATAGGTTGAGCTTCAGTGTCATGAGCTTAGTGCAACAGTAATCTGGTCTTTGTGTATTGTTGGCATATGTTGTAACAACACGGGAAAGTCTTGCGGTACTGCATCAATTTAAATACGTAAACCTATGAATTCACCAACATTTTTGTGAAGTTTTAGGCAATGTTTTCAAGTGATAAATAGGCACGAGGTCGCCAAGGATGCATTAGATTAGGTTTTGGATTGCCACTGTTATAGATTTTATGTCGCATCATGTTTTAGAATATCTATGTTATCTTTTGTAATATTAACAAAGAAAACAAGTAAAGCTCATAAGCTTTTGTAATATGTCTTTTATTTATATCCAAATGTATCATTTTAAAATGACTTTTGTGTCGTTCTTATATATATTCTTCGTGATAGTTTGATATCTGGAAGTTACACTAGCCCGGATCTTATTCCGCTTTGCGACCTATTTTTGGGGGTGTTACAGAATTGGTTTCAAGGAGCCAAGGTTAGTGAGTACCAGGTCAAAATTGTTTTTTGCTGGCGACTATAACCGTTTTCAAACATTGCTTACATAACAAAAGGGTTTTTTCTACGGGATATTCAAATTCAAAATTATGCATTAGTCGGTTTAGGCATATAGACATGCATAATTGATATACGTGTTTATAATTATTTACGTTATATAAATAATAGTATTATATCTAAATACTTTATATAAGCTAATTTTAATTTAAGGATTACTATTCATGTCAGATTCTGAGCACTCTTCGGTTACATACACATCACGTATTCTGAGGACGATTCTGACAACGGTTCAACAGGTGTCGTTGGACCACACATATGACTGAGTTCAACCTTCGCCAGACTATATACCGGCCCTGAGGTCCACCAAATCACCTGACTACGTGCCTGGCTCGGAGGAGACAGAGCAGGCACACTTCACCCCTATTTACACATTCCTTGTGTCCGAAGCCTGTTTACCGGAGTTCTTTCCAGTGGAAGATGAAGGTATTCAACGGCTTAGGAGCAACCAATGCCTGCTGCTGATCAACTACTAATCAGTCGACGGGTATAATTATACCAGAGGCCGACCCTGAGGAGGACCCAGAGAGAGGATGGATGATGGAGGATCCAGCCGACTATACTCGACTGACAGAGGAGACGTCAGGGATGTTGATGAGTCATATGATGATGTTGATGACTCGCAGAGGAGGAGGAGACTTTGCTTCCTGTAAGACCTGATGATGTTGACATACTCAGCTGACCAGGTACCATCCTTGTTATCGTGTCACGGATAGATGTCCATCGAACCCAGGCGTCGACACCGTTTCCTATCGAGGAAGTTGCTGGAGAGATTGTTTGCCTTACACCTACTACATACTCACATTCCTCTCTCTCCTTACTATCACCACTTCCTCAGATACCCTCTCCACCATTACCGATACCATCACAACCACCCAATAGCCCTACATGTGTTGAGGGATCTTTGGGATCCCGAGCTGCTGGGATTAGACAGAGAGATGCACTACCATCTCCTATTCATGAGACTGAGATGCCTGAGATTTGTTTACCACTTCGTAAGAGGCCGCGTCGTACTACTACGGTCATGGATACGGAGTCGGGGAGAGTTCTGGCAGATGGTGCTGCTCCCCCAAGGTAGGTTGGACCTACCACAGCTGAGGCAGACCTTTATGGATTTGCTGATATGTTAGATGCCGCTCTAGGATGCCAGACGTCTAAAGAGTTAGGCTATGGTATTACGGATATATGGGATGACCTTGTAGGAGTCATCCAGGAGATTGCACCGACCACCCTAGAGGGGGTCAATCAGAGAGTTACTGAGTTGGTTACTACTGTTGACCAGGAGGATGAGATCATATATTCTCAGCTGGTTGATGCTCGTTATGACTGTCTACCTTAGAGCACCGAGTCAACATGTTGTACAGGATAGGCATTCCATAGACGCACTGCCCTTCTGATGGAATGAAGATGGCCAGATTACTCGTGCGCTGGGGACTCCGGTCGTGGTTGCTTGCGATCAGGTACATTCTGGTGGGCAATATCACTTCGTACTACGGTCAGGCTCAAGTCCGAGATCACTGAGTTGCAGGCAGCATACAAGTAGGAGAAAGTCGGTGAATTCAGATCTGCTGAAGCGGACTTACGGAGACAGAGACAGTTAGTGGTCGGCACTAAAGATAGGTGAAGTGCCTCAAGACTCAAAATGATCGAGCTTCAGAGACGCAGGGACTGCTAAGGATCCTGCAGAGGGACCAGAGCTACAGAGGAGAGCAGTAGCAGTCTTAGATCTGGGTTTATGATTGTTAGCTAATGTACAGTCTTTTAAGTTTAGGGTTATTCCCAGCTAGAGACTATTATAGATCTTTTGTTTTGCTAGCTACTATGTTTAGATCTTTTGTTTCACTGTATCGGCTAATTTGTAAGCCTACTAGTAGTACGCTGTTTATCTCGGTAGTATGGCTTTAGGTTATTTTGTCTTGTAACCTAAGTGTTGTGATCGTTTGTATTTAAACCAATCATGTATTATTTTCCTAAGTTATATATGGACAGGATGGATTTTGTTTTATATAAAATCGAATTGAATTGTGTATAAATGTCGATTGTTAATTTCGATACTAGTTGTGTTTTTAACCATGTGTTGTGTCTCATTTTTATTTGTTATGTATACATCGGGTTTGGTAAGATTTTTGAAATCTATCGGGGTATTATGTTTTCTTGTAATTTAGAAAATGGCACCAAGAGGAAGGCCCTCGAGTGAAAACACTGGTACCAAATCCCCCATAGTCACAGTGACCATACTACCACTTTCGGTGCCACCAGTGCCCAACTTCAGGCCATGATCAACCAGGGTGTCACTGCTGTATTGGCAGAACGTGATACAACCCGAAATGGCGATGATAGCCATACCTCGGGAACATGTGTGAGAAGAAATGAACGCGCTGTGCGGGAGTGCACCTATCAAGACTTCTTGAAATGTCAACTCTTATCTTCAGGGGCTAAGGAGGGCTCAGCAAAGACGTGTTCGACTTGGCCCATGGTTTAAGAGGATGGAACCGTGTTTCGCATAAGTAACTACCAGTGGAGAAATCAAGTCGCAAGTTTGCAAATTGTACTCTTATGGGGAATTGCTCTAACATGGTGGATCTCACATGCTAGGACAGTGGACTAATGACGGTTGCTATGCAATGACGTGGACTGACTGAGAGAAGATGACAACTAAATATTGTCAAAGAATGAAATCAAGAAGATTGAGGCAAGAAGTGTGGCACCTAAAAGTACAAGGCACCGTTGAGTTGTAGCTACAAACAACGCTTCCAAGGAGCGGATAGCATTACTGTGTGAAAGGATGGTTTCCTGAGAGACTGACAAAATTGAAAGGTATGTACGGTGGGCATGCCCGACCTGATCTACTCCAGTGTATGTGGCATCGAAGACGAAAAATCCATGGCAGGAGTCTATTGAGATGGCGAGTATAATTGATGGATAGGAGGATCATAACACTTGGTGAGAGACAGACAGAAAACAAGTGGAAGTTTGAAGACGCTCCTCGAAATATCCAGAAACCAACAACCAACAAAAGGCAGAACATAGGCAGGAAGCTTATGTACTGCGGGAAGGTGACAAGAAATGTATGAAGGGACTAAACCTATATGTCCAAGTGTAACTTCAACATTCGGTCCTTGTATAACCAACATGCCTCTAACTGCAAGAAGCTTGGCACCTGACCAAGGTACTGTAGGAGCCGGCCCTGCATTATTCAAATTACTCCAACAACAAACCGCATAAACAATACAACAACAAACCGAAACAAATTATACCACAACAACAACCCAAGAGCCCAAGGGGCTAATACCAATGCATTAGTTTGCTTCTGAGTGTGGGGCTCCAGGTCCACTTAGGAAGGCTGCCCACCCAGTGGAAGAAACAAGAATCAGGGGAAATGGTATTGCTGTAGCCAGGGCTGATGCTAGTGGGAGTTGCAGGGCAAAACCAGACAACAACGTTGTGAGCGGTACGTTCTCCTAAACAACGTTGTGCTTCCGACATTTTATTTGATATGGTGCAGATAGATGTTTCGTGTCTACTCAATTTAGTTCTTTGATTTATTTAGACCCCCACTACATTAGATCATTGTTATACGTTGAATTAGCTGATGGTAGAATAATTTGGGTATTACGGTATTTCTGGGTTGCACGTTAAATTTTCTGAACCATCCGTTTCACGTCGACCTAATGCCTGTAGAAATGGGTACTTATGACGTCATAATTGGCATGGACTGGTTGACGAAATACCAAGCCATTATTGACTGTGCTAAGAAGATCATTCGTATTCCCTTTGGGAGCGAAATCTTAATTTTTCATGGAGACGGAAGTAGAAATAAACGCGGGACTCGATTAAACATCATCTCGTGCACCAAGGCCCAGAAGTATCTGCTACAAGGATGTCACGTCTTTTTGGCACATATTACCATCAAGGAGACTGGAGACAAGTCGAAGAAGAAGCAACTGCAAGATGTACCGATCGTCAAAAATTTTCCCAAAGTATTTCCCGAGGACTTGCCAGGCCTTCCACCTACCAGACAAGTGGAATTTCACATCGATCTAGTACCTGGTGCCTGCACGGTTAGCACCCGGGCACCCTATCGTTTGGCCCCATCAGAAATTGAAAGAATTGGCGGATCACCTCCAAAGAGCTTTCCGACAAAGGCTTTATAAGACCTAGTTCGTCACCATGGGGAGCTCCAGTTCTATTCAATCAGAAGAAAGATGGACTCGTTACGGATGTGCATAGATCTATTCGGGAACTCTAAACAAACAACGGTTGAAGAAAACCGTTATCCGATAACGAAGAATTGATGAACTTATTAGATCAACTCAAGGGTCATGAGATCTACTGGAAGATCGACATAAGGTATGGTTATCATAACTCAATTGAGGGTTCGAGACGGAAGCGACATCTCAATGATGCACCTTCTGAACTCGATATTGGACTATGGATTCCAAGTTATGTCGTTTGGTTTGACCAACGCACCTGCATGTGTTTATGGACATCGTTGAACCGAGTGTGCACTAACATTATTGGGGACAAATTCGTAATTGTCTTTATTGACAATATTTTGATCTATTCCATGTACAAGCTGGAGCACGAAGAGCATCTGAAGACAATATTGGAGGTTGTTGAAGACAAGAGGAGTGTATGCAAAATTTTCCAAGTCGTGAAATTTTGGATTCATTAAAGTAAAGGTTCCTCGGTCATGTGATTTATAAAAAGGCATTCCATGTGGATCCAGCCAAGATCGAATCCTCAATTATGATTGGGCATCTCCTAAGACACCAAACGGAAGACTTCAATAGTTTTTAGGTCTTGCTGGGTATTTTCGACGGATTTATTGAAGGGTTTCAAAGACGACCAACCAATGGGACCAAGCTCACTCAAAAGAAGGTCAAGTTTTGAGTGGTGGTGACAAAACTAGAAGCAGCGTTCAGTTATTGAAGCAGATGTAGTGTTGTGCGCCAAATTCGGCTCTTACGTTGGAAGTGAAGATTTTATGTATACTTGCGTGATGATTCGATCAAGGGTTTGGGCGCTGTGTTGATGCAAAGGGAAAAACGTTTTTTTCTTTGCATCACGCCAGTTTAAAGATCCATGAGGAAGAAACATATAATCACTAATGATCTTCGGAACTTGGAGCAGTTGTGTATCGCTTCGAAGATTTGGTGGAACTATTGTATCTGGTACCAAGTGTACGGTGTTCCCACTGTCAAAGAGTTTACTGCAATATTCTTAATCAAAGGATGAACATATGAGACAACGCCGATGGTTAGAGTTGCTTAGTGATTACGATTGCGATATTCCTTATCACCCAGGAAAGGCAAATGCCGTTGCTGATGCTTTGAGCAGGAAAGAACGGGAACTACTGTTAAGAGATTAAGCTTTAGTCATGACTATTAGCTTAGATCTTCCGAAGCAAATCTTAAATGCTTAGACTGAAGCACAGAAACCAGAGAACATCAAGAATGAGGATGTTGGAGGTATGCTGATTGAAAATGCTTAAGCTAAATAATCCAGAGTGAAATTAGGAACGGAAAAGTTGGGAACCTCGGATGGATGGAAAAATTTGCCTCATATGGCAGGAGTTGTTACCTTTGGTAAGACGAATTTACGGGGACTGTGATCATGCACGAGTTCCCACAATCGAAAGTATTCTATCATCTAGGTTTCCGAGGAAATTAAAAAAGTGTATCAAGACGTAAAAGAAGTATATTGGTGGCCCATTTGATAAGCTGATATCGCCACCTATGTTAGCAAGTGCTTGACCTCGTGGCTAAGGTTAAGGTTTGAACATCTGAGGCAATCGTTTTTTTTTTTTTTTTCTTTTCACTTTTTTTCAGGGCTTTGTTCGGTACAACACGAGATGGCTCAATGGAAGTGCGACAATATTCACGATGGATTTTGTCCACAAAGCAGTCTAAGTCTAACAAGTGTATGACACCCATTTGGGTAATCGTGGACCGTTTACAAAGTCGTAATCTTTATACCCATGAAAAAGGACTCTGGACCTATAGAGAATACTAGCGAGTATGTACCTAATGGAAAAGTAGTAACGAGGGCATGAAATACCGGTCTCGATTATTTGTGTCGTGTAACTAGGTTCGCATAAATTTCTGGTGGTCACTTCAGAAAGCTTTGGGTACAAGTTTCAGATATGAGTACGGCTTATCATCAGTTAATCTGACGGACAAAGCGAGAGAACATTCATATCTTGAAGATTTGCTTCGTGTTGTGTGATCGATCTTTGGAAATGGTTGGGGTAAACATTTCCATTGTCGAGTTTTCATTACAATAACAGTTATCATGTCAGCATTAAGGCTGCCACCCTTGAGGCACTTTAACGGTAGTAAAAGGTCGTTTGCCTGTTTGTTGGGCTGAGGTTGGAGAAGGTCAACTCACGGTCCAGAGATAGTTCATGAGACGACTGAGAAATCATTCAAGTTAAGCAATGGATGCAGGTCGCTCGTGTTAGGCAATCCAGACTACGCTTTAGCATACGAGGTTGGTGTTAAAGTGATTGCTTAAGTGTTCTCGCATTGAAAGGGGTAGTTACTTTTTGCATTTGAGGAAATTAAATCCAGGTTTGTTGGAACACTTCAAGGTAATAAAAAGGGTGAGAAGACATTGCATACAAGCTGAGCTTCCTGAGGAGCTGATCAGAGTTCATAATACTTTTTAACGTGTCCAACTTAAGAAGTGCATACCGACGATTCCATTGACGTTCCGTTGGATGGACTTCATTTGATGACACGCTTCAGTTTGTCGAGGATCCTATAGAGAGACAACAGATAGTGAAGTTAAACGGGATTGAAGCGAAGACCGCTATCCATTAGTCAGGTTCGATGGGAACTACAAGAGAGGTCCAGAGTTGACATGGGAACGCGAAGATCAATTTCGGGAAGAGATACCCTCATCTGTTCTCAAAGGACCGGGTACGTCGTAAAGTGATGCGTCATAAGCTTGAGGACCAAGGATAAGCTTAAATGGCGGGAGACTATAAAACCTCGTGTTATGGGTCTCTGTATGGCATTAATGTAATTCACAATTTATTTTAGGGTTTTACGCGTTTGCTCTTAAACCGTAACGTTAAGTTAAATGCGTAAACTGAAAATTTCCATACAATGTTAACGGGCATTAAAACAATTAAAAGTTTTTATTACAAATTGTGTAATCATGATTATTTAGAGATTAATTAGTAACTTTGTTATCATATTTTTATTGGTACAGTACAAATGTTAAGTTTCACGATAAATTACGTTTTGGCATTCACGGAAGTTCCAATCCTAACTACGCATTAACGAATAACCCACGATTATTCACAATACCCCAAATAATATTCAATAATAACATCAACAAGATATTTATGTGTGCTGAAATTTTGATGATAGACCTAAGTTTTTAGCTACTTGTCCAAATTCTAGATATTAAGAAATATCTAGGAAACCATCTCTTTACTCCATGATACTCGCCACTTGGCATTTTAACCTTGTGCAAGGGTTAGGAAATGTAACCATGGTTAAGTTATATAAGTTATTTTACTATACTATAGCAAGCATGCATAATGTGAAGTTTAATTACACTTGTACTTAAGGAAAAATTTCAAATCTTTCTTCATTTCTATTCTTATAAGCCCACTGCAATTTAAGCTCATATAATCAAACTACAAAAATTTTTCTACAATCATACAACCTTTTCTCATCAATTCCTAAGGCATACATAAGGTGTTTTGCAAGCATTGGTTTATCATTGCAAGTATTAAGGATGAAACTGGGAAGATTAGGGTTTCAACCTAATTTAGGGGTTTATTAGCTTGTATGCTTTGGTTTTGTGTCCTTAATCAAGGGTTTAGCTTTTATTTATCCATCTAATTACAATCATCACTAGGTTTCATAATTCCTTTATATTTTTATTTCTTATTATTTTATGTGTAATTGTTAAATATGGCTAATCACCACTAATGTATTTTAATATGTTAAATGAGTTATCTCTATATGGTTTATGAATTGATTTATCTTTTTCTTATGTCATATAGTCATATATATCATGGAAAAGTGAAAGTAAAAGTATGTTAACCTATGGTTTAAGTATAAACATGTTTAGGTTAAATTAGGGTTTTATAAGGTTTCTTAATCATTCACATGTGAAAATAATGAAAAGTAATATAAATAACTTGTTAATATGCGTCAATGAAAAAATATATGGAATTATGGAAATTAAATCTAAGTAGCAATGTGTTACATTTAGTTATTAGGGTTTATATATTAAACTACAGACTAATTTAACATAAACACATAGTTTTAAACACATTTTGGAATTAAATTTCTAGGGGCTGTTTAAGTTAGAAATGTTAATATAATGTTTTATGATTTTATAAAATACTACATGTCTCAAGGATCGGGGGTCATAAAAGAACTCGAAAATAACCGATTAAATAACGAAGTAGATACGATATTTACATGTTTAAGATAGCTTTATTACTTTTATTAAAACAATTGCTAAACAACGGAGCGATAAAGATTAAGATCGAACAAAACGCGGTTTTACGTTAATTAAAACAATATAAGCGAGTTAAAATACATGTTGTGATCAGTAAAACTCTATTCATCGCAGAATTCAAAAACTTGTAATGTTATATTTTGATCAACTCGTCTTTATCCGAAGACGTGGACGTAAGAAAACGCGAGGGGGCAAACGGGCTTATAACGACCAAATTAGGTCTTTTTTACGAAAAAATATTTTTATAAAGTTTTATCTTTTTTGTAAAATAGAATTTTTCTAAAAGATTAGTCGGTGATTCATGATATTGTAGAATTTTGTGTGGTTATCAAATGCTATCAATTCTAGGAGTTTCATAATGAGGCCTCTTCGGATGCGTATGACGAGATGTTGATTTACGATTTAAAGTGTCCTAACTACTCGTACGTCATGTCATGACCCTCTTTAATTTTGTGTAGCCCGAAACGGATGTACGATGTTAACTACTATAGGTTAAGTTTGTGTTTACCGTTATTAATTAAGTACTCGGGTACTTTTACGACCTTATTTAAATAGGTTGCATTTATCGTCTTGCGTAACGTTTTATCTATGATTATTTGGACTATCTGTACTTAAGGTGAGTTCATAGCCCCACTTTTTACAGTTTTACTGATTTACTATTATTTGGGGTGAAAACATGCTTTGTTTTATAAAAAAAATAATTTTTATTTTTGGATCGCTAGTGTTTAAAGTATAATGATTATGTGTTTGCTATTGTTTGCGATTAACCTCCCCTGAGCCATTTTCATGATACTGTCAATTGCCATAGATGGTAGTTGTATCTACATTATGTGAGCGCGAATGTTATAAATGAATTTATTGGGTATTAAACCTCCATGTTTGGGTGATTTAGATATCACAGGAACGAACGTTGTCCTGTAGGACCTTGGATGTTGCGGGTTACAAAATCTGTCACGGGCAAAATAACTGCTAAAATAGCAATATGGCTTGAGCTTCAGTGTCATGAGCTTAGTGAAAACAGGAATCTGGTTTTGTGATTGTTGTGCTTATGTGAAACTCAAGGGAAAGTCTTGCGGTCCTGCATTATTTAAAGACATTAAACCTATGAATTCACCAGCATTTTGTTGACGTTTTAAGACATTTTTCAGGAGGTCAATAGGCACGAGGTCCAAGGATGCATTGGATATTATGTTTTGGATTGCAATGTTAAAGTTTTATGTGCATCATGTTTTGGAATCTATGTTATCTTTTGTTTTTTAACAAAGAAACAAGTAATAGCTATAAGCTTTTGTAATATGTTCTTTTATTTAAATCTAATGTATCAATTTAAACGACTTTTGTGTCGTTCTTATATATATCTTGTGCTGTTGATCTTGAAGTAACATGCCCCGGATCCTTATTCCGCTACGACCCATTTTGGGGGTGTTACAAATTTGCACGTTCTCAAGCGACGGTCATACGACTCTGGATGTTTCACTAATTTTTTCCAAAACAAAAAAACAATTCAAACTCAATTGGTAAATATACCAACATAAAAAAACACAAATCGCCAAACCGTCTCATTAAAAAGAGAACAAAGTCGTTGCGAAAATAATTTGAGAACACCCCAACTCCATCAATAGCACATATATCAGATTTTACACAATATCTACATATTAAACCATACTGTCATTTCATATTGACTTAGTCATTTCATAATGACTTCACATTCCAGCCTAGCGTCACTTAGGCATTTCATCAAGCTTGCTTATATTTGTGACTCAGCACTTTATAGACAACAGTGGGTAGGCGTACACCACCGATCCAAATCATATTATACCATGCTTGCTAAAGAGTCAAGCATTCTGACAATAATTCTGTCTTAATCACGGCTAAGTCCTAACCAACAATACCATGCTTGCTAAATAGTCAAGCCATCTCAATCGATAAACCTTGGGTAGGCATACCCATCCAATCTAAATCATATTAAACAATCACATAAAAGCTGCGACATATACGCCCACATTTAGCAAGAATTCAAACACATACAAAACACGTTTTCACATTTGACGGCGGTGCTCCCTGATGTGTCGTTGTATAGGTGTTATTTATGATTATCAGGTTTTACATTTATATTTAGTCGACTAACCTAAAGACAACACTTTAACGGGCAGAGTACCCGGTCAAGATGTAGTTTCGCGGTAAGTAGGGTGTCGAACACTAAGAGTGAGAGTTAACCTATTATTCTATTAGTATTTTATTCTATCTAGATTAGTCTAATTACTGGTTAAACCTATGCTATACATATTTACTAGAGGTAAAAGGGGGGTTTTCAGCCTGAGAGACTGGCACAGGTTTATGGTGACAAATATCAATTCTAAGCACAATACACACTAAAGCAAATAAACACAAGACAAAAGAGCAAAACGAGCCAAATAATAGAAAACTGTATTAACCATGTTAAATCTGTCGGCATATCATTCTTAAGACTTAGGCGGTACTTCTTCCTAAGACCTAGACACGAACAATCCCGTCACAATTAACGCATTCGCATAAAGCATCCTATAGTTTAATTATAATCCACCATAGGGAATTAAAGCAGCGGTGATCCTGTTAATACCCTAGCCCATCGGGACTTTACCCACTTATTGCTTTATGTTGTTTTATACACCGGTAGTTCACCACCAAAATCAATACAAATTAATAAATGAACAATTCTTGTTGAATAATTATCAGGTCACCTGCCGGTCAACTAAGCTCATAATCAAAGAGTAATGATAAGGTCTCATTTATGATCCTATTGGTTCGGGCATATAGAACACAACATGGAGAGCCATCCCGGCATCTAGGTTACTGGATAGGTCTCCCTATACCTAGTTGAATGATAGGTCGCATGCACAAGCACATAAACAAGTATAAGGCGATAAACATAATTAAACAACAATGATTAATTAAGCAAAGCCGGATTGAAACAAACCAAACATTATAATCTGCATTAACATGGCTAATACCCGAGGGTATTAGCCCACAATCATTATCATTATTACAAACGTGATCAAACAATTAAAAATCAAATGATTATCAAAGTAAGAGTTACATGATGTCTTCTATGGAATTAGGAGTAGTACTCGACCTTTGCTGCTCTTCTTGGCTTGAGAAATTCGACTTTAGTTGTATACTATACAGAGAATGTGATATTGCGCACTAAAACTTGTTTTTGAGTCTTGTATTTATAGTTTTTGAAATACGCCTAGATACGCCATGTGGGGATAAGTAGATACGGCGCATAAGGATTAATTTCCTTGGAGTGCAAGATAAGATCAAATCAATTAAGATAATTACCATCAATCATATTAAATGCGTATCTTTGACTGATGAACAGCTATACATACAGCGTATTGGTGGTAGTGGATACACCAGAACGGGAATTGATCATTACGCGTTTCTTGTGCTAAGCTGGCGCTGATATGCCGTATCTTTATTGCTGGATACGGTGTATAGGTGCAAAAAATAGTATTTTTCAAATGTATTCGTTTAAGCTCTAGAATTGCCCCTTTTTGCTTCTTCTTCACAAGTGACTCCATAATTACTGCAATAATAAACTTTAAGCAATTAAGTACCAATATCTTGCAATAATTATATAAAAGTGGGTAAAATACGTGGGATAAATGATAGTAAAGTATGACGTTATTTGATGATATCAAATATCCCCCCACTTGAATCCTACTTGTCCTCAAGTAGAATTTAGAAAGATTTTGAAAATGTATCCCAACCGAGGTTAAGGATTTTTCTGTTAAGCATTTCTTTCATGTTCTGATCACCTGTACAAAACCAAGCTCCTCACGAAATATAGAAATGAAATCACTCAGATCACTCAACTAATCTAGGGTGTATCATTTTAGTGGTATGCTCATTTGCTCAGTCATGATTAGCTTTGTATCATAGGCTTGGCAAGGATACACATATCCACCTCTAAAGCTAAGGATTAACAAGTCAAAAGGTAAATTGGGTATTTATTAGAAGGCTTGGGTTTTTAATCATTCTTATTAAGATTAAGAATGATATAGGGTGTGGAGCTTCTGACTTTCACCAGAGGTCGTCGTCAAACAAGGCAGCTAAGACATGAATACATGGCCGTATTATTGGAATAGACATCCATGCTCGTACACATCCTCATTCGAGTAGATCCTAAGGTTAGTTATCAGGAAATGGAAGTAAAATTATCATTAAATAAAATAAACAAACAAATAAATTAAAGCCAACAAATAAGGTGCGGTTGCTAGTAACTTTCCCCGATCGTTCCATGACAAAGACTCGAACTTATAAACAAACGTCTCGATCATAGATGACAATGACAACCTAAGTTGGTGTTCCCATAACGGTCAACTTCCCTTACATCCCGAACTTTACATACTTTTACAAAATAAGTGGTGATATCGGCCACTTTTTACAATACTTTACATCATTGATTTTTGTGCGTATCAACGAATAATCGATCCTTTCAAATAATTTCATCGGTGTAAGCTCTATGAACCGGCTATCTTTTTCATCATTCATATTTTTTTCTTTTTTTTTCAACAATACATCATAAATCTAGGAGTAATTTCACCGTCTTCATAATCATCATTTGTCCGGCTAATTTTCTCTTGAACTTTTCTTCTTTCGAACATAATACATAATTGTAAAAGTAGCAAAAACACATGAGCTACAAACATTACCATTGCATTGTACAATTTTCCCGACCATTACATAGATAGAGAAATTTTCACTTTGACGTAGGAACTAAAAAACTTTACACGAAAGCGACTAACAACATTTGATCTAATAGGCTTTAATCTACACGGTAGGCTATGGTGTAAAGGTGAAACGAAACAATTTTTAATTGGTGTAGGAAAAAGAAAGGAATGGCTCAGCAGGTTGTTCTAGGGGTATCTTTACTCTAAAAATGAGAGTAAGCAAAAGGGTTACACGGGGGTTAACTAACCAGTGTAGTTCGTTAATATTACGACATGTAGGCTTTTTGGTTTAATCCTAGAAATTTACCAGTCAAGCATGTTACTCCATCTAAATCCATAGTACTCATTATTGAGGTCTCGAGTGATATACCAGGCCAAGTTCTAAAGTTCACTACATCACTGGCACACTCATATTTTTGTGGAATTTTAGTAAGCAATTAGAAATGGACAAGCTTAATTCTCACAAATAGACATTAAGGGTTATAGTGTGCTAGGTAATGTAACTATTGATTTTTCATAAAAAGTTATGCTAAATTTTATTTTTTTTAAATTTGATCCATTTTTAGGCATGTTAGCATTTTATTTGTAAAAATGAGGACAAGTACGTTCTAATTCTCCATCCCCTCACTTAAATTATACAACGTCCTCGTTGTATAGACAAACAGTTAAATAATATGGGAAAATAATTAGTACGAGGAAACTTCCCTGATAGTTTGCTCCGGATAGTTCTTCATTTTGAGTGTTTAAGCAAAAAGAGTAATGACGAGGGCTTTAGAATGCCCAAGAGAGGTCAACACGAGGTATTTTTAGACTATACATTAAAGTCGGTCTCGTTTACAGCAAGGTCCTGCATAGAAGTTAGAAGACGTTCGTGCAATTCGTGCTTTCGCTAACCTACAATACAAGCAAACAATTAAACACACAACTCTATAGGTTACAATACGCCGTATCCCAAACCCTAGGATACGCCGTATGTAAACATGTGAAAACAATTAAATACTAGAATTTAAATACTAAAATTAAAGACTGATAGTTGTCCAGACATGCATACGCCGTATCCAGAGGGGTTCGATACGCCGTATGTATGTCTAGGCTGACAGACTCAATATAAAATTTAAAATTCAAACAATTTAAATGCGACAAACAATTAAAAACATAACCGGGTTGTCTCCCGGGGAGCACTTTTGTTTCAGCCGATCTTTAAGTTTGACCTTTTTCCAATTTAACCCCATCCTTATAAAACAACTTAGGGTCGAACGGGATGCCAAACTGCACATACAAATTCTTGATAAGATTTGTTAGCATCCCTTTGATAAGATAATTACAAGCCACGATTTTATCATTTAATTCTTTGATAAAAATTCCAGTTTTGAAAAATTTATTAGATGTATCATGGCTTGTTTCCAAAAGCTTATTTGAATCATGTACATAGGCATCAACATCGGTATTTATTACATTAGGTAATGGTATGACATACATATCCCCCGAAGATAACTCAATATCGATTTTATCATTATCCTTGTCCGTATCCGATTTTAATTCATCGGGATAAATTACGTTAAAAGAAAATAAATCATTAAAGCAT
>BQNB010107319.1:8902-19505 GCA_026074375.1 Tanacetum coccineum | reverse complement strand
GTATCGGGCTAGGTTATTTATGGTATGTCGTTCCTTAAGTTTCAAAAAAGGTGTGTTCAATGTCTGTTTAATATTTTTATTTTTGGATAAAAATAAGTGTTCTCGTGTCTAACCATCAACAGCGCCGTGCAGGCGGACAAAATACTGAAGATCTTCTTCACACTCTACTGAGGTAGAAAGATGATGGCGGATAACATTTGTGAGTCAAAGACGAATGCTGCAATGGTTAAAGAAGATCTGCCAAAAAACAGGTTCGTAATTTTCCATAAGCATCTTGCGAAATGTGGTGACAAAAATGTGCATATGTATAGCTAAAGAAATTAGATTTTCACAAATACATCATATGCTTTGAAATTGGTCACAATCTTTTAATTTGTACCAAGTGTTAGTTTTCAGATCGAGACAAAATGTTGTTATTCATGTTACATATATATATATATATATATACACATATATACATGGGCTTTCCTTCTTCCTTAATGTATTTACATTAACTTTTCTTAATCCTGTAACTTACAGGAAAATGGCAGCAGCTAACGGATCAAACCTAACATCTAAAAGAGCTAGAAAAATGATCGTCAAGCAACCTGAAACTATCATTCTAAGAGAACTGAAACCTACACACTTTAACAAAGTAATAGCAGTTAAAGTATACCGAAGAGAACAACAAGACATGTACGAAACCCACTGCCAGCAGGTTCTTGCTTTATATTGATTGACACAGAGGTTTGTTACACACGTTTGTAGACTTAAAATCCACAGCTCCTTAAACACACATAATAAAACAAGATATGCTTTTTTTCGTTACAGGGATATGCGATACAAGCTAATATGGATGAGCAAGATACTGCCTATTTCAATCGTTGCGTTGAACTAAATAATGCGTACATAATTTTAGGATTTAATTGCCATGAGACAAAAAAATGGGAACAAACTATTGACAATCAAACATCTCTCATTTTTGTAAGTACACTGAGTTTCATAAAATACTTACCACTGTCTTTCCAGAACATTATTTCAAGTTCGATGCATATAGCGGACTTGGAGAAAGAACGGATGTTAAACCGTTGTGCTCATAAGTACATAAACTATTTCCCAAGCCTCACCAAGGATACATGGCCAACTAATTAAGTGTCATGATAACAGACTACATTGGTCGCATTGTACAAATCATCAACCTCATGGTCTCGGGAGAGGTAACAAGAAAACGTGCGTCCAGAGGACCATCGCCATTCAAAACCTTAAGTAAGTAAAACTACACATCTTATAAACATGTTACAAAAACATTAGTGCTAACACAAAATTTCATTATCCCGCAGTAATAACAGCATAGGCTTTACTATGTGGAACGACATGGCCACATAATTCAATACTCAGGAATATGAAGCAATGGAAAACCCGATTGTAATCGTAGTCAGTTCGTGTTGGGTCACAAAATATGCAGGTAGTAATCGCACTATATCAACTATATCCATTACACATTCCATCTGAAACTATATCCACTACTCTCCCTACATTATTGATCATTATTTGGTAAAGGAGTTTCTGGAGAATTTATCAGTTTGTTTTTCAAATCTTATTGTGGAACCACTTTGGCCAAGAAACTACATACGCAATGTATAATTTATATTTTCAGAATTTTGGTGTTAAATGTGAATACAATAAAAAAACTGTGTCGGCTACTAATCAGCCCCGCCGCAACGCGCGGGCAATAAGCCAACTTGTTTTTATAATTTATATAAAAATATTATATTTTATATTTTTAAGTTTGCAAAAATAGCAATATATACCCTTGGTTTATAAACTTTTACAAGTTTAGTCCTTTATATATAAAGTATATATAATTTAAACCTTTAACTTTAGAACGTGGCAAAATAGGTCTTTATAGTTATAACTTTAGAATAATGACATTTTCAGCCCCTTTAGTTATAAATTTCAGAAAGTTACGATATATACCCCTATGCATGGAAATATTTGCAAAACAATTCCAAAAAGCCATGCAAGCTTATTTTATGGTTCCAAATGATATTTGCAGGTTATAGCTTATTAGAATAAGCAAAAATAAGATGTTTTAACGTACCAAAAGTTTAGAAAAAGGATTCGTTAGCTAGAAAATCAAATCAGGTTGTTTTTAGGGTTTTAATAAAAAACACAAGGGTTTGAGGATTCAAGGCTTCAAACAAGAGTTCATATATGATCTTAAGAGTATTATGAACATTCTAATACATATTATAAGCTTATTGAACAAGATTTTGAGCTTACTTGAGCTAAAATGGGTCAAAATGGGGTTTTCGGGTTCGTATGCCTAGTAATGACTTCAAGGGATCCTTTTTCTTGATTCTTGGCTTCTATTCTGAGCTTAGGGACTTCAATTGATCCTTCTTGGTCTGAGTTAAGACTCCATTGTTGTATATATTTAAAGAGGGTGTATGTTTTGGCTTATATAGTGCTTGGAAAGCCTTTGTGCCCAAGTTTTCTTGTTTGCTTAGTGTCCTAGCTAGATGAAGTGACTAAGGGAGGCTAGATGGTAAGTAGGATGAGCTAGAAAAATATCTAGGCAAGGTGGAAGGGTGTTGGAGGAGTTTATGAAGGTTCGGCTAGAAATGGGTGATAAAGAGGTGACAAGGCTTTCTTGGTGCTTAAGGGTGGTGATAGAGGTGCTTGTAAGCTGCTTGGTGATGTGGTGATGATGTCATAGAGGTGCTAGGGTGCTTGGTTGGTTTAAAAATGGGTAAAAATAAAGTAAAAAGGGTGTCGGGTAGGTTTAGGGTTTCGGGTTAGGATTTTTGGTTTTAATTCGAGTTAGGGTTAGGGTTTAAGATAGTTTAGGGTTTAGGATTAGTGTTAGGATTAAGGTTTAGGGTTTAGGATTAAGGTTTAAGGCTTAGTTTTAAGGTTTAGGGTTTAGTTTTAGGTTTAAAGTGAAATTAGGGTTTTAGGGTTTCATTTAGGGTTTAGGGTTTTAAATTAGGGTTTAGAAAGGATTTAGGGTTTAGGTTTAAGGTTTAAAAGTCATGCATTAAGTGCTTGTACCTTGTGTTAAGGTGGTAGTAAGAAACTAGAATGAATTTGGAGGTAAAATGACCTAGTTTGACTTTCTTGCATTATTGACTTGTACATTAAGCTTTAAAAAGTTGTAACTTGATTTAAGAGGGAAAAGATATTCTAATGTTGTGCATTGTACACTTGTACACATGCTTTAGAGGCTTGCACATTCATTTTATATGTATACATTACATATAATTAGGGTTTAGATGTAAACGTTAACGTTTAATGTTTGTTTTGAAATAACGTTTTGAAAAGTACGTTAAATGGAGAATGTACTTGGTAAAATGATATTAAGATATAGACTTGACATATTAGGATGTTTACATGATGTAAACATAGATAGAGATGGCATTGATAGAGGTTGTGTGAGCTCATTTACTTTAGAGATGCAAGTTACGTTGCATAATGAGATAAAGCAAAATTTTCCTAGTAAAAAGGTGGTATGTATATAATAGATGGATATTACAGTGCATCTAATTTAATAGATGAATAATTACATTGATGAAAATTGCGGGTTGTTATATTATGTAATTTTTAAAACCTTGATCTTTATAAAACGTTTGTACAACTTATGTTTATGCATTATGAGGATTATAAAAGTATAATATTTATGTGGAATAGATGACTTACAAAAGAAGGATGATTAGAAGGTGGTTAGTGACTAACTACAACCCAAACGTTGTTTATAACTACCCGAATAATAATAGGAATTAAACCAACACACTTTGTCTTCAAATGTTCTTGATCAAAATCAAAAGATGGTGAGATTATGAAGGGGTGTTTGTTCATCTGATTTGGGAAGAGAAGGGATGAGAGAGCACAAAAATCTTGTGTGTGTGTATTTGTGAGAGAAAATGATGACAAGTGAATGAATGTAGACACAATATTCAAATTTTGATAGTATCCGACAAGACCTAAAAATTGACGAATTTTGGTTGGAGTCTTGGGTGACGCCCAATCATTGACTGACTCAATATTAGCAGGATCAACGTGAATGCATTCACTATCAATCACGTGACTGAGAAATTGCACTTTCGATAACCAAAATTCACACTTGAAAAACTTGGCGAACAATTCCTCCTTCTTAAGTAACCTCAATATCAACTTAAGGTGCCCCTCATGCTCTTTCTTATTCTTGTAGTAGATCAATATATCATCGATGAAAACGATCATGAATTTATCTAAATACGATTTGCACACCCGATTCATCAGATCCATGAATACCGCCGGTGCGTTGGTCAGTCCAAATGGCATTACTTGGAACTCGTAATGACCATAGCGAGTCCTAAACACCGTCTTTGGAATATCCTCTTCACGAACTATGAGTTGGTAATAACCAGACCTCAAATCGATCTTAGAGTAGACTCTTGACCCATGCAGCTGATCAAACAAATCTTCGATTCTCGGAAGTGGGTATCGGTTCTTCACAGTAAGTTTTTTAGTTCACGGTAGTCGATACACATCCGAAAAGATCCATATTTCTTCTTGACGAACAAAATCGGAGCTCCCCATGGTGAGGAACTGGGTCTTATAAATCCCTTATCAGAAAGTTCCTGCAATTGAGTGGATAACTCTTGCATCTTTGACGGTGCTAAACGATACGAGGATCGTGCTACAGGTGCAACACCAAGGACTAAGTCGATTTGAAATTCAACTTTTTGAGTAGGTGGTAATCAAGGCAAGTCTTCTAGAAAGACTTTCGGGAAATCCCGTACAATCGGTACGTCCTTAAGTCGTTTCTCTTCTGAGTTATCATCAGTCTTCTTTGCCGTAACTTGTGCTAGGTAAACTTGGCAACCTTTCTGGATGTACTTATGGGTTTTGGTGCACGAGATGATACTCAACTTCGACTTACTTCCACTGTTACATCCATCGCTTTCGATTATTAACACTTCATCTCCATAAGGAATACGAACGATCTTTTCGTCACAAACAATCACCGTGTGGTATTTCACCAACCAATCCATACCGATAATGACGTCAAAACTACCGAGTTGTACAGGTATCAGGTCTTGAACGGGTGACCTAGTAATCTTAACGTGCAACCTCTAAGTACCACATTAGTTTCTGAAATTCTTCCATCGGCTAACTCAACAGCATAACTAACGTTTATCGACACCCGCATCAAAATTAGTCCGATAAGCAACCCGTTAAACAAATAAGCACTCGACTCACTAATAAGCTATTAATAAGCTCAAATAAGTCAAGACAACAACCCAGTAAGCCGAACCATAGGCTTAAAGCCACGGTTTGGGCTCACTAGTTGGGCCGAAACCTTTAAGCTCACCCTGGATTATTTATTAGGCCCGTTAAGTAAAAAAGGAATCAAATAAGCTCTTGGTTCACAATTAAGATATCAATAAGCCACTTGTAAGCCAAGTCAAATAAGCCAAACCATGTAGCTTATTACTTAAGCTCACGGTTTGGGCTTCGTTTTGTGGGACGCGACTTATTAAGCTCGTTAAGCATATTTGGGCTTATTTGTTAAGCCAAATAAACTCAACACTTTGTCCTTTCGAATAAGCTAGGAACATATAAGCCAAATCAAAATAAGCTAGGACAAATACCTTTTTTGTTTTCTTTGTCCCAACAAGATCTCCAAGAGCTTATTAATAAGCCAAATCATCAAATAAGCATAAAGTCTTGATTTTTATTACATAAAAATAACCACGATCACAAAACTACATTTTCCTTGTTTCCCTTTATGTATTTTCAAACCACAACATAAACCTTTTTAAGGTTTATGTAATTTTTATAACCGTGATCTTTATAAAACGTTTGTACAACTTATGTTTATGCATTATGAGAATTATAAAAGTACAAGATTTATGTGGAATAGATGACTTACAAAAGAAGGATGATTAGAAGGTGGTTAGTGACTAACTACAACCCAAACGTTGTTTATAACTACCTGAATAATAATAGGAATCAAACCAACACACTTTGTCTTCAAATTTTCTTGATCAAAATCAAAAGATGGTGAGATTATGAAGGGGTGTTTGTTCATCAGCTTTGGAAAGAGAGGGGAAGAGAGAACACAAAAATCTTGTGTGTGTATTTGTGAGAGAAAATGATGACAAATGAATGAATGTAGACACAATATTCAAATTTTGGTATCCTAGGTGTGTGTGTGTGTGTCCGACGCAAGGACAAAGGCAAAAAGGGGACCAGTTTGATCTCTCAATTTCAAGAGGAATCATGCAAGGTGGTGATTTAATTTCTATGAGTCCATGCATACACAATATGACTAGCTATATTCACGGAATACGCAAATACTAAAAACACGCAAATACTTCACGAAATATTTTGAAATTTTAAATATTAACTCGGAACATAAAAACGCGACAACTGTCGAAAGACTATGATAAATAGCATCCCGGAATGCTTCCGGTAACGATTCTCAGATATGCACGGGATAACTTCCCGGATAAACGTAAAAATTACACATAACTTATAAAATTTAAAATACTAAATGGAAATGGTTAAAATATTGGTCGGAAATTTACGGGACGTCACATTAATTTTGTACAGCGCCAGACACTGCCTACAAAGGTTGCAACTCCTAAAGATACAAAGTAAGTATGATAATAGTTGAGGAGATTATAAATCTTTGTGCGTCTTAGAATGTTAATGTCTTTTGCTGCAGTAATTTCCAAGGAGTTGCGACGGTTTCTGACTGTAGAAACAAGAGACTCAAGGTTTGACGTTGACAAACATTTTACGATTTACATTTTCATGATCCTTCATATGTCGACTAACATGTTTTGCTATATCGTTTTAGTTATCTTGTGGTCATGGTGATGAAGAACTCTTAGACCTCAATGGGCAACCACGGGAGTTGGTTGAGAGCGTGTCTCCTATGTGGGATTGTGTATATATATCTCCCTACCTCACTTTATATGTTGCTATTTTTCATACTTGAAAGGGCAATTTTGGACCAAACGGTTGGCGTAACAATATGTAGAAACAAATTAGAAAAAAGAAAGAGCTTGAGAATTTGTGGGTTAAAATGGTTCCTTTGGGTTTGTCTTGCCTTTGTAATTTAGTTCAATTCGTTTTGTGTTTACCTGCGTACAAAACCAACGGATTTGACACGTGCATTTAGCCAACTCTGATATATTATTTTTTTGTGAAAGCCACCTCTAATATATATTCCTCTCGTACAGATGGAACAAGATATGCCTAAAATGCTTGCGTCTCTTCAATCTAGCACAGTAAGTGTCCAAGGCTACAAGGTGAAGAAGGTCAATGCATCAATTCTTAAAGCCATTTTCAAGATATATGGTGATATCGCAGCTGATGTCTATTCAAAATTGCTTCTGTGATAGAACCTATACTGGAGGTTGTCTGTGATGTTGTAAGGAAAATTCAAACCAATGATGTTACGACTATCATTTCTGAGATGGCATAAATTGAGAGCCAAGTTTCAGCCGCAGAGGCAACCTAAATTGATGTGTCATCGCTTCGAACTCATTTGGAATCCATTCACAAAAGAAATAACGCCAAAAAAAGCTGCAGTTTGCTTATGAAAACGAAAGCAAACACCAGTTTGGTTACAAGAGCTACCAGAATGGATCTCAAGTCTGCAAAAGAACGGGTTGAAAAGGCTGAAAGATGCGTGAAAGAACTTGATCTAGTAGAAAAGAAGCTCCACGAAAATTTCTTGGAATCTAAGGCTGAAAAAGACTTCTGTGCAAAACAACCAGTTTTATTAGCTACTTAAATAACTAGATGTGTAATCTTAGAATACTACTAATAGGGTCACGCGTACACACCTATTTTGTCACCATTACTTCCGAAACACCTAAATGGTGTGATACCCCTTTATGATAGACAGGTTAAGCTTTAAGTATATTGTCGTTCCTGAGAAACGTGGAACTTTGTATTAACTTGTTTTTACATGAACCTTTTCACCTTTTGACATGCTTTGCTAAAGATCACGAGAGTACCTAGTCTATACTCGAGGTATGGTCACATATGACACATTAAGAGGGTTTATGCATTAACTCTACAGTAATTCGCTCGGCTCACTCATAATTAAACGGATCGTTACTTATGGTCTATACTCTATACTTAATACCTTTATAGTTGGGGATTCTAGACTTTTGTTGCGAAGTGATTCAAAGCTCCTAATTCTTGTGCACAAAATTATGAGCTTAATTGATTACTCTTGCACTACTCAAACATGTAAAAGATTAAAATGAGGTGCATAAGCTGAATAATTAGATTACCTGAACATAGTTTAGTGATAACCCATGTAGCAAAATTGGTAGTGAGCCCAATAGTGAACAAGGTCCGTGATCCATAAAGGCAACATTAGGGAAAACGATATGGAAAGAGACCCGCACGTTGCGACGAGAGATAATTTGTTGTGAACATCTGTGTGCGGTTTTTTTAACAAGTTACTATGCGATAGCTCTTAGTAGCAAAGTCGACATAAAACTAAAAAAGAAAGATGAGATTTTTTGGAAAGATTAAGTATTATAAACAGAGGAAACCCAACTTGGGACCTCACAAACCCAATGAACAGACTATCTATAACAGTAGGCTAGGCAGGAAGCTACAAAACAAAGCAAAACCAAAAGACCATAACGACTACACAAACGATTAAAGGAATAAATCAAAAGGCCTAGCCACCCAACTATTCCAATCCATCTTTAACTTTGACTTAATACGAGCAGACATCCATATCTTGGCCATACGCTGGATACCCGAGAAAAAGTCTTCATAGTTTATCGAGTCAATGTCATCCCCTGAAGCATGAATAAAGCGATTTCTCCAATTTCAAATAGACCAAAGAGTAATTTAGAAGACCCCGTTTCTAATTTTTTCCAAATTCGAACAACCATGGCCATTGATATTCCCTTTTGCAATATCTAGAACAGAGAACGAAGGGAAAGAAATTGGTGAAGGGAGGTTCCACCAACACCACACTTTTCTCCAAACCATACTCACTCGAGGACATCTAATCAGGACGTGCTCAATATCCTCAGTATCGGAATCACAGAAACGACAGTTTGTCGAGACAAGAGCCACCCCACGAGCTGCTAGATTGAGGCGCATAGCAAGTCTGTTGAGGGACGCCTTCCACACCATAACATTCACCTTCCTATGTATCCAGGAATTCCATTTGTGATGAGAACCCAAGCTGTGTTTACTAAGAAGAGAAGATTCAATAACTTTGGTTAAAGATTTAACTTTAAAATTTCCAGAAACGTTATAACGCCATAACCATTTATCACAACCATTAGTAGATAGAATAGTCGAATTCAGGATATTAGTTGTTTAAGTAATTTACCGTTCTAGAGGAAATAGGAGAGTTCCCACGCTTCTAGTCGAGTAATCCACCTAAGTATCTGAAAGTAAGAGAGAAAACCCGTTAGCTCGCCCCGGGTGTTGACCCAGGACCAAGCTCGGGCGTGAGAGTAAGTACTTTTGTAAGAGCCGAAGGGGCTGTATGTAAGAGCCGAAGGGGCTATAAGTAATAAATGTGTGTGTGGTGTAATTAATGCTGCCCTTCAAGTAGTAAATGCTTGGGTATTTATACTACTTGAAGTACTGTTTAGAAATACTGTTCTTGACACCTTGGGAATGAAGGAGACGACCTACGCCTAGCCTTTGCCTTGGATGTCGGTACACCTTGGGAACATCGTTCCTTAATTCCCGGGATAGCGATGTTGCGTAAGTGCTTGCTATTGTCCAATAGTTTGAAGAGGTGTCCTTCTTTATCGAGTCTAACGTTGTCTTTTTTCGGGTTGATGTAGTACGCCCGTCCGGACCCTGTATGGCCCGTTCGGATATGGGACCCGTCCGGTTATACGCGGACACCCGCTTGGAACTTTATGGCCCGTTCGGACTCTTGTGATTTGATTGAGCTTAAGTGGTTCGCTTGGGTTTTGTGTAGCCCATTCGGACTGCTAGCCTGTCCGGCATATACGCGAACATGTCCCCCCCAGTATGGCTTTAAGAGTTGTAAACTATTAAAGTCATACTTAAATTGCTCTCTGAAAGGGTCCTAAGACGTTGGTCCTTGTCTCTTTCTTGCCCTAATCTATTTTTTTTTGCTTCTTGATGTGTATGAAGCAAAATTCATAATTATGAGGAGTTGGGATCCACTTGTCTTCTTGATGAGTATGAGACAAAATCATAATTACAGTGGGTTAAAAACCATTATGACTTTTCATCATTTCCTCATCCGGTGCGTACACGTGTTGAGTGATTTCTCATCAACGGTCACGATTGGGCCTTTGACAGCTATTGTGCGCTTTTTGACGAACCCACGCCCATTTGGAGTCTATAAATAGCCCATAGTTTTTTATTTTTACCGTGTGTAAAAAATTTAAAGATCATAGCCGAACGTCCCTTGTTTGCAAGATAATTATCCGACTCGTCCAGCCGCCTTTTCTTTATTGTGATCAGGTATACCTTTCTTCCCTTTTTGACGCGGAACGAGTTGACATGGGGTCGCAAGCCAAAGCCTCTTCGTCCAGTAAGCGTGACATGGGGTCTTATATTTCTACCATGAAACCATCGGAAGTGAAAGCCCTTACTCGTA